>CALNHX010004667.1:85579-122156 GCA_940337035.1 Agriotes lineatus | reverse complement strand
TGTGTCTGTGGCACAAAATAAAATTTTTCTTATCTTAGCGCTCGGCTCGGAGCTTGACCTTTCGCGTATCCTATTTCACGTGCGCGCCGATTCAAGACTCGCAGCGCGTAGCGCGCGGTTTGCTTGTATTTAATAAAATAGCTTTATATTTGTCGACGATTTTATCTTTAAAAAACAGTAGAATTCTCTAAAACGAAACCTGCACAAATACAACTTATGAAGGGAATCCTTCCATTCATTAGCGAGTGCTTCGGCTCGTCTTAGGCACGAACTTTAATCGGAAGTCGGGAAGGTAAACTTCCTACTTTATGTCATATCTCCTTAGCGATGTGCTTGTTAGAATGAAGTTACAGCGAACACGCTGACAATGTCCGAAAGAAGACCAGACGCTCGTACGGTGACTTGCTTTCTAAACAAACTGTCCACGCGAGGTACATTTGCGGGGAATCAAAGGAGACAAGATTGTTCACACACGCAGCCGAAATCGACTTTGAGGTATGTCGTATTTTTTTTAAATAGACGCAGAAGAACCATTAGATTCTTCATTATTGAAACGTAACGTTTGTTTTTATATAGCAAGCATAATAGGGACCGTAAATGATTTTATATTCCGTATATAAATATTGATATAACAGAAATTGAGAAGCAGTTAGAAATGAAGTAACGAATATTTTATACAGTATCGATATGCTCTTTATAAAATTCTCTTCTTGTTGCTTGTTCATTAGAAAAGAAATATGTTTCCGGACTGAATTCAGGAAATTTTTTAATTATTCTATCATTGATTACTTCACTCACATTCAACACATGGGTCTTACTATTCTAAATAATAAATATTGGACTGCCATGTTTAAAGCAAAGAGGCTTTATGTAAATCTTAATTCGCAAAACAAAGACACACCGTTGCCAGGGTACTTAAAAGTGACTTTAGTGACGCGGTGTTTTTGTAGTTAGCTTTCATTCATCTTGACCTGGATACAAATACAAATGTGTACCTATTGGAAATAACATTATTTCCGGAATGATTAATTAAAATATATGTTTTTATTGTGTGTAAAAGCTATTAAATGTTGAGATGTTTCGGTCATGGTATTGGTAAAATTAATGGTAACTGTTACATGTAAATCTTCTATCTATTATTATTTTAGAATCCCCAAATCACGGGGAAGAGCATCTGCGCATGAATCGTATACTAACTTATAAGTCTTATTGCCCCATAAAATTATGAATCTGAATCTGTCTACTGTTAATGACCTGAACAATGCCAAATCTGTAGTTATTTATCAAATTAATGTAATGAAAGAAAGCTAAAATTATTGAAATCCAAGATCCAACACATACAATAGAAACAATAGTATATTACAGTACAAGTAATGAAAGTGCTGCACTGTTTAACGAACGAGACATTTTAAACACGAGCGTTAACGAGCGTTGAAAATGTCTTCAAGTTGAACAATGACACTTTAATAATAAGTTGTGTAATACTATATTTTCCAACGTTGCTTTCCCTTCTAAATACCATTGTTATAACATGCGTTAAAAACGGATTTTACTTTCATCACTAGTGATGAAAGTCATTAATTTCATCACTAAGTTGTGCAATTGCCTAATCGGATTCTTACTTTCGTCACTAGTGATGCAATTGCCTACTTTATTTTCTAAATTGAGTGATGGAAATGTCATTTTGATAGGCGACGTTGAAAAAACAAAACACTTTACAAATACGGAGAACAAGTAGTACATGATGTCTAAATAGTATTAAAAAACCTATTATAAAAACTCAATAATCGATTCCTCCGAGTTAGGGTAGTAATAGGTGTGATCAGAGTGATATTTAATTATGCTCACTCCCGAGCAACTGTCTCCGGCATCACGATGTTCACATTTTACGAACAACGAATTGAGATTACCTTTAAAATTTTAAAACGGTAGGTAATGACTGGCCGGTTGTAGACAAGTTGATGCGGCCAACTCGACGCGAACACAAATTGATGCGAGTCTTACTCGATGCGGAACAAGTTGATGCCACGAATTATTAGTATAGTATTTTGTGAGATAAAAACATAAGCATAACAGTCATTAATTTTTACGTAAAAATAAACAAGAAATAACCGGAATTTACCGAAGGAAATCGAGTAAAGTTCGCATCAAGTTGGGTTCGCGTCGAGTTGGCCGCATTGAGTTGGTCGCACCGAGTTGTCCTAGCTCGTGGCTGGTAACGAGCCTTTAAAACCACCGACTTTGCAAGAACAATGCTTTGCATAACTGACCAACGGCAAAATTCGATGGTAACACAAATTTATAAATGTTACCTGGTACATCAAGGAGTTGAGATTTGGTGTCAAAATGCGCGGATTTAGGTCAACTACAACATAATGCACATTAAATGATTCCAGTTAACCCCTAAGAAAAACTTATAGCTAAATCTAATGAAGCGTAACAACGTGTCCCTTACTGCTACACCGATTATTGAAAATCCTCAAGGTATTCAAATACGTAAAAGATTAACAACTGTTGCAGAAAAGCTCTACAGGTCGAACTAACTTATTAGACAAATGACGCAAGCCGAATTCTTTTTGTTCTCCTAAGAGCTGTGACAACCAGGTTTTAAGGACGAACCAATCCTGTTCGACCAAAACCTTGGCATCTAATCTCTGCAGTCGAACCTTAGTTCACATAGAATACGAAAACATCTTTGGCGGATGAGCACTCCTGATCCCTCGAGGGCTACTCATTTGCTTCAGAAAGCCGCTCAGTTTTGCATCAGTTCAACAGACCCGTTTAGGTTAAACTTCTCAACGCCCAGAATTAAGCACTCTTTTGAAGCCATACCGTTGTTTATCCCCGCTACTGCCATGCCTAGGCCAAAGCAGCCTCTTGATTTTTACTTTTTCTTTTTCTAGACACCGCACCTTGGTCGAGCGCCTCTTCGAGCCCTTGCCAACCCCGAGCCTGAAATCACTGCACCATACAGAAACAAGAACCACCAGCACCGCTGCCAGCGCATAATCACGCACCCCAATAACTTAACTTCTAGTTATTGTACATCTACATATTGTTATGATGCTGTTGTATTAAAAAAAGATGATTCAGAATTAGTTTTTAATAAGAATGCAGGTAATGTATTATTGAATGTATAATAAATAACAAATATATAATGTATTGTATTATTCCAATATAAATGTAAATAGAAACAATTAATTAACGTAGTTAATAAATTAAATTTAAATATTTTGAACAATAAGTCAAAAATGTAATTACTTAGGTAGTTAGTCGTAAATAGATTTATACGCAAAACAGAAACAACGAAGAGTGACTATACATATTTAGAAGTGTCATGAATGCTTTAATATTTTCATGCAATTGTATATGAAATGAAACAAAATCAAATCGACGTAAGCACATATTTTTCTTTACTTCTTAACGTTATAGCTCTAGTAATTTACTTCACCTTAGTTTTCCGTAACAACTACTTACTTTCTAGGTTTTGATTTAAAAATATCGATTTATCTGCTGCTCCTAAGCAATAGTTATGTTTGACTTGGGTTTTTGCATTGTCTTTCACCGAGTAATCTGATGTTTCCAGCTTTTGTTAGGCTTTTCTGAAAGTGTTCCTTTGATTAATTCGCTCTGGTGGTTTACATATTTATCAGTTTCAAGTCAAGCGCTGTTTTAAAGATTTGGATGTTATGAATATGCTCATATGCCGCTAGGGATTTGCTGTCAATTTATCGAAACGGGATTTTGTTTTGAGCAATGTCTGTTCTCCCACATGTGTGACTTTATTTGCAAGGTAATTTTCGTCATGACATTATTTTACGTACTCTATTTCGTGAAGCGATTTATTTTGTTTCCTTGAGTTCCAGCACGCTTGCTTAGTATCAGGTTGTCTAGGATTATTTCGACCATTGTGATGGTGAAACCGCTTTTCAGCCCCAGTTTCGACTTATTAGTTTTCCTTTGTTTCAGTTGAAGAACTTTAGGGATGAGCTTTATCCCCGTTGTTTTCCCTTATCTTTATTGTTGGTTAGTTACACTGAATATGGAAAAAACACCATCCAGTGGATTTATGCGGAAATAGAGTTGTTCTGATGATTTTTGGTAAGTCAGTACCACACTGGTTACTCTACCTGGAAGTGGAGATGGGTCGCTAAGCGATTTGCACCTGAAGGCTTGCTAGTTTAAGAGCTGGAGTTGCTAGGTTATTGATTTGGGTTTCTAGTTTTTGGATTGGTTATATTTGCTAGTTTATAGACTATGATCCCTTTTTGACTTCGTTCTCGTAGCCTGTTTCCCTACGTTGGTACTATCCTATTCAGCACCTAAGCGAGATTCATGCCACATCAGATTTCTTTATCGACGATGGATTCAACAGATAGGCATCCTTGCTTTACTTTAATTAAATATTGCTTTTGAACACATTTTAAGCCTTTATGATTATAATAGCAATTAATGATACTTTAAGCATATCAAATATTATTTTATAAAATGTTCCAGAAATGTCCTAGATAAATTTTTGGAAATAGCATAAAATAGCATTAGTTGTTATAATTATTTGTAAAACGGTATTAAAAATAGAACTAGCCTTGATTTGAACTAAATGTAATCAGCGTACGCTTGGAAACAATATAAATCAATGTACGATTGAAAACAAATAATTGGGGAAAGAAAGCCAAGCTGAAAGGCATTGTTAATTTGGCTTCCCCAATAAATAATCGTTTATTTTTAAATAAATACCCTTTTCCCAATTCAGTGAGCTTTAAAATTGATTGTATATTTTGTGGGTATGTTGTAGTGGAGTGCATTGACACGTAGCACCTCTGTAGAAATTTGAAAAAGATTTTGTTCTGTGCATCGAGTGTTGGCTAGTATTTCGGTGGTTGTTTTTCAGTTTCGGGCAGTGTGCGTTTTGAGGTGGAGGTTGGCAGTGACTTTCATAGAAAGCAGTAGAGCCCTAGGTATCGGGAACGGCGTGAGCTACATGAGCCGTTCTGCGGCGGTGTTCAGCGGCTTGGATCGGCAGGCCAACGGAGAAAGCGGGGCCAAGCATCGTGGGGCTAGAAACTCGAATTAAGCCCTAACTTCGATTTCAAAAGCAACAGAAAGGTCAGAAAGCTTCACTCTAAAAGATATAATTTAGTGAATCTCTTGGTCGCGTCGATTTTAGGAGCATTTCAGGCACAAGCGTTATTTGAGTGTGTTTAGTTTGTGATGTGTATTTACTTACGGCAATTGGTATCACCTAGGCAACGCTTTAATTACTTGATCACAGATAATTATCGAGTATAACAAACTTGTCTTTTCGAATTGTGGGGTTGGGACGACATATTTAATTTAATTTTCCCTTTAGTTAAATAATATCCTGTATAGTAGCTATCCCGTTAGTTAAATCACCACTACACAAAGTGCTTACTTTTGGATTATTAAAAATAATACCAGGACAATTGATTTGATAGCAAATGTATTTCTTATAGCTTCCTACAAATCAAAATAATACTTGCTAGGATGTAAAAATCCGACCCATATGATAGTATAAGAGTAATTTATTTTACAAGATATTAAATTATATTATCCACAGCAATTGTAATAAACCATAACAATATATTTGCAGCAATTCAAAATATATGGGCGTGAATACGCACTGACAATATTTAATTTTATTGCCAATGCCGAATTTACCCTTTATTGTTGTACTTATATGTATTATTGCTTTATATGTGTATTTCTTACTCACCCTTTTCTGATATTTGTCAGTTGCTGTAATAGAGCCTATACAGGGTGAGTTTTTTTGACTGCTTAGCTTGGGAATCTCGGAAAGTATTGGGGACAAAGAGACTGTTAAATGAAGAAGGTAGTGCAGTTTTACTAGCATGCTTAAACGCTGTTTTTGTTTTTCAGAAAATATCCATAGCTTACTAGATATTTCACAAAAACTGCAATTTCCAATTTTCTTTAAATTCATCTAGCGCTCATATCATTCAGTTTAGAAAAAAGTGTTGAAACAAAAGTTTTAGACATTTTTGAGATTAAAAAGATAGAGTAAAACAGCTTTTTATACAGCTGGTTATTTTCGAGTTATGACTCAAAGTTGTGTTTTTTTAAATGGAAACAATAGTTAGCTATGGCATATAAAAAACTTGGTAGGATTATTTCCAATATAAATGCCGCTTTTCATTTTTATACGCCAACATAAAGTAGTAGGCCATGTAAAATAATTGAAAAGTTAAAAATTTGAATTAAAATCTTAATTTTAAGGTATAGTTTGTTGTGTAGAACTATTGAAAAATTACAATCTTACATACAAATCGACATTTTAAGAAACCATTTTAAAACAAAATTAGGAAATAACAAAACAGCAACAATTAGATGAAACAATTAAACTAGTGATGGGCATAACCGGACAATTTTCATAACCGAATTATTTGCATTCAAATGATATTAATAACCGAATGATTATTTGAATAATCATTCGAATAAATTTTGGCTCTCGATTCGTTTCGATTAAGTCAGCCGGTTTGCCGGTTGGCGGTTCACCGTCATCTGCATCGACATCGGTTCACCGTCATCTGCATCGACATCGGTTCACCGTCATCTGTATCGACATCGTAACTTGCAGATAGCAGAAGAACCAAAACATAATATGTACGGTCGGTGTCTTAGAAATCGGGACAAGTAATATGTTCTTCTAGTCTTTGGAGTATTCTTGCTCCCGTTACTTCATTAATGTGAGATGGTACAATATGACGTAACAATTAAAACCATAATAACTGAAAAACCCATTTATATACTTAAAAAATACATGCAAAATATATCATAATAGTGTGTAGTGTCCGATTTCTAAGGCGCCTACCGTACATTATGTGTTATGTATTGGAAATTAAGAGGTATTTATTAAGAAGTGTAGAAAGAAAGAAATATGAGGGACTGCTTGCTAATCGCAATAAAAAGTGGTAAAACGTTTATCTTTATCGATAGGGCGGGTTAAAAGCGCCGCTTCTTGTTTTGAACCCTTGGAGATGTAAGCAAATTGTTTTATAGCTTGATGCGTTTGCAGTTTTTAGGCGTTCAGGTTGCACGTCCCCAGAATTTGATAATTTGATATTTTTTATGATAGGGAGGTAGTTACGCGATAACCAAATGGTGTTTTCAGTACAACCTGCTTTGTTTATGAGTTATGACGTATTTATATTTACATAATTTTGAGCACTGCGTAGGTCGCTGAGATATGGAACGTAGTACCTTTGAATAGAGGTTTTATATTCAAAGCGTAGTACGTATCAGCATGAGGTTATTTTTCATTCAAATACGTGAAACGAAAACCGAGTTACATAAGTTATTTCAATAACCGGATAACAGGTTATTTTTCATTCGAATAAGCCCATCACTAAATAAAACGGCGAGTTATAAGTATTCGAAAAGGCCACCGTTATTATTAAAGTACATCGCTTTAAAATGGAATTAGTGGCTTTCCTCAGTTGATGCCTATGAATATTATTAAATGTGTCTATTACTGCTTGTCCGAGATCATTTACGTTTTCGTATATGATGTACGATATATTTTATCTTTTACCATTCCTCTCAAGAAATAGTCTAAAACTGGCTGGCCAAGGAATAGGTTTATTTCTGTCTAGCCAACAATTGGGAAAATTTTCGTTTAAATGATCTTTAACATGCAAGGTATTATGTGGCGGTGAGCCATCATGTTGGAACCACTGAAGCATAATGCGAGTTCTTAAATTCAACTCATCCAGCATATTTTCTAAATCTGTTTAAAGAAATTGAAGATAACGATTAGCTGTTAATGCACCTTAAAATATATAGGAACCAAGAACAGTTGTGCCAAATACACCGCACCAAACATTGAAACCAAATTGTTTTGCTTAACATGATGCGGATTTTGTTAAAGCAATAAATGTTCATTGTGCCTATTAAACATTCCGCAGTTTTGAAAACGCGATTCATCAGTCCATAATATTTTAAATGGAAACTGTCTGTCATTTATGCACATATTCCTGAATCATCTAAAATATTGAAGACCCTTGTCACAATCCTCGAGATTAATTATGTTTGTGATATTGCCAATTTATATCGATGAAACTTATGTTTCTTTAGCACTCTAACTACCTACAGTACTTTGAGAAGTACCAGTTTCAGATGAAATTTATCTGATGGAAGTCGATGGGTTCTGAATGTTACTTGCCAATACATTTATTTCTTTTGCTTCTTTAATTTTATCTTTGACACGTGGTTTAGTAAATGAATCTGAAAAACAAAAAAAAACAGCATTTAAGCATGCTATTAAAACTGCACTACTTTCTTCATTTAACCGTCTCTCTATCTCCAATACTTTCCGAGATCCCCATACTAAACATTCAATAAAACTGACCCTGTATAAACCGGGGCAGATTACAATATTACTTTGTACCTCTAATAGCTTTGTAACCGAGCTCTGTAGAATAGTGGTTATCATATCTGCTTAGCATTCAGAAGGTCGGGGGTTCGATTTCCCTGGCCGTCTGCTCTGATTCAGGTTTTTAGGTGGTTTTCCTGAGTCAACAGATTACCTTTTCTGAGGCGAATGCCGGGGCATTACTTCTCTACCTTTCCTGGCCTCTGTTCCATTCTCCACCCCTCCTTTCTCTCACCCATCCTATAATTTCCGTTCTTGGCTGAAGAGAGAAGCAAGGTCCCTATAGCAGTCCGCCCCCAATTGGGGGAATTGAAATGACCTTGAAACTTTTTTGACCTAGCTTTGTAATCGGTACCATGTTAAACGTTAAACTTAATTTTTAAATTAAAATACACGGTTATACTGTGAACATTTGGTTTGTTTGCCATTGTGTTCTCTCCAATTACTTACTTACCTGGTCTTTTTTTTATCATAGATTCATTATCATTTTGCGGTACGACGAACTTTCCTCTTATGTTATTTGTCTGCATTCATTGGAAATAAATATCACGATAATTGCGCAGTACTACGTTTTCTTATTTCTATGACAGACTACAGTTTATCAAAGAGCTCAAAATGTGCTTTTGAGATCTTCACTGTATGTTGCTATTACCAGATCTATCTATCTTTCAAACTTATCTTCGCGAGTTCAACAATCAAATTGGTGGTTCTCTTATTTAGATTGTATCATTTTAGTGTCAATCCACCCCACTTCCGAAGTAGCTCAGCTATCCCGTTCAACGCTATTGGTTACGGACCATTTTGGGTGCAAGCTGTGAATTTCTATCCTGCTTAGAGTGAAGTGTACTGATATTATCATTAGTGTTTTTATTACTTCTGCTTATTAGAACGTTCCTTGGTCATAATGGGCTTGGGCTTGCTCAAAAAATGCTTAAGAAAGTGCTATTAGTACGTATAAGCCTGCAGAGGCAAATCGGAAAAATAAAGGTCCAAAGTATAACAACAAATTCTATTTCTGAAGTTTTTCAACAGTTGCCAAATGAAATTGCGTAAATGATGTTGTTTTACCTTCTCACAAGAATGTTCGGAATGAAGTATTTTATGAAAACTACCGAATTAAGGAAATAATTTCATGAAAGAATAAGAACCTTGCAATTTTCATGCCCTTCATACAGCTGCGTATCTCAGAAATTACGCTCTCGGCGCTTCGTACCAGTGCTTGTAGAAAAGCGAAGAGAGATACCTTATGACCGAGTAACAAGATAACGCCCCGGGGTTACTTAGTCATGTACTGTAATAAAGATAAAGTGCAAGATCGTTGAGGGTTTAAGAGGAATTAAGAAACCCTGAAACAAATCCTTTTACGGGCGCAAATGTCGACAATATTAGGCTTGTTAGAGATACTATTTTGTTAATGAAAATAAACCAATTATAACTTTGCCAAACTGTAAGATACCACATTTATCTCCCATGTCTCCAATGTAATTTTATTCAAACGAATCATAAATCTCCTGAGAACGATTACTTATAAGCCGATTTTCTAAATTAATATTAAATTCGAAGCTATTTATCTTAAGCGAGCCTGTTCGATACTTTAGAATAACACGAACACGAATTTTCTACCCACGTTATATGGCAGTTTATTCGAGTCAGTTTTCCAATGGTGGGCGATTTATTGAATAAGTGCTGTCACAAACGGAGCAGTTCTTCGAGGCGTTTTAATCTGAGCTAACATTTTCAGATTGTAAATGTCACGCTTGATTTGAGTGGTTACGCCGCCGTTAGTGGATTAAATGTGTTCAAAAGTAATAAGCAGCAACTTTTAGGAGCAATCTAGCTTCAAAGCTCATTCAATATTTATCAAATTAACGAGTAAAAAATTGGTCTAGACCGGAAAACCGCTTGATAATTTCCGTTCGTGCCGTGATTGGATCGGAGGGTCAAATAATTTAAATTACGTGCCTCCAGAATTCCGAATATTAATTCAAATTAATTTGATGTTTGATCAGACGGGTAACATAAAAATCAATAAATTCCTGCCACGCCATCGCGTCTGCTAATATTTTGACGAGCATTAAAATCGGCTTTCCGAAACAATGGGCATCCTAGAAGTGGCGTCAAATTGATAGATCCAGAAATTATGTTTTAGATTGTTTCTATTATTTTTGGCGAAACGAAGTTTTGTTAGTTCTGGTGAGTTAACTGTTTAACAGTGCTGAAGTTAAAACGGGCAACGTTTTGAGTAGCTAAACCCAGATGGAACGGAAAGAGGGTTACTACAGCCCTCAAAATCTCCATTCAGAACCGTCGGTGTGTGGTAAAGAGCCACTCTGCTTAAGATAACCCCTTGCATAGTAAAATGATGTAGATCTGTTCAGAGTAGCTTAGTATTGCAGGGGAATTCTAAATATAGAATTCAACCAAAGATTAATATTTCACAGCGTTAAAAATAAAACTGAATTTTCGTCGGAGCGGATGTTTCACATAAAGAATAAGGAAATCGAAATACTTCCTAATTTATCAGTGTAACTATAAGTTATTGAAAAATCAAATGGTGTGTTTGACATTTATATATAAACATAATTGTATTCATAATAAGAACTATTTTATAGCCATACTAGATGAAAAAATGTTGATCATACTTTATATCGTGCCCAAAAGTTCAATTGCAGCTAAGTACGATTATGATTAACGTTAAAGTTTCAAAATATCTGAAATGTTGATTCTAGAAACTAGGAGAATTATTAGAGGAAGTATAGAAAATGAGAGCATCCTTGTCCGCGATGCTCCTTGAATTTATGTAAGCCTTCGATTTTTGTAGTTTCGTGGATTATTTTTTGCACTCGTTCAGGACGCACTTCGGTACATAGATTGAATAATTATCGAACCAGGTTGTTTTACTGAAGAAGATGAAAGATTTTGAGATAAGATTTGAATGGAGTAGCCAGGCCTAACTACCCCTTAAGGCAATTATAACCTATTTCTGTTCACAAATAAATACACCTCAGAGTTTAAAAGTACATTGAATAATGAAATATAATACAAGACTTTATATATACAGTTAAATTGTGTAGTGTTTTGGTGTTTGATCTGATAACCTACTATTGGTATAGGCCTATAGGCGCAACGTTCACATAAAATACCCTGCTTGTAAACAATGTGTGTGAAATCTGACCTAATGATACAATATTATAATGTCGGAACAAAGACACCTTATTCGTAATAATCATATTGCAACGTGACCCAGTAAGCCGACACCAAAGCTCATTCTTGGGTACAGACAGTTTAACTGGTACATGTTATGAAACTATAATCTAACTTTGTGTCCGCATAATTTCACTTAATTGTTTATCTCATAGGCAAACACAAGTTTGAACAATCCAAAAGTGTTTAATCACAGAATTATTGAAGTCTTGCAAGTAGTAAATAAAAGTATCAGCGTAGAAATATCAACGTACTTTCATATGTACGAACCTACCGTTGCCTGTGGTATCCAGTAAATGGGTTGAGTAACTCATCGATGTCAGCATAAGTTCCAAGTATGGATAATGGTGGAGAGTTGGGCCGATGCGTCAATTCCTTAGCACCCATAGAAAATTCTACAGGTTAAAAATCTTAATAGTCAGTCTCAGGGCAACGATGAAGAACCCTTTTGGTCAAAAGAAAAATCAAGTCAAGTTAATAAAAATGCGAGAGCCAGGAGTGGAATTTATATAGCCAATAGCCATACATAGTAAACTTTTAATGTAAAGTATATGTAAAGAGCTGGAACAGACAAAAAAATTATAACTCTAGAACTATACGTCGGTGGACAAAGAATAGTTATAATTGAGATGTCATCTTTCTTCTTAGCTTTCTTTTCATTCAGATTTCCACTTCTGAATATAAGCCTCCTCCAAATCTCTCCATTTTGCTGTACTTCCCGCTGTTTGTCTCCATGTCAACCCTGTGTGTCTTTAGGTCGTTCACCCATCCCATTTGTGGTCTTCCTCTGTTGCGTTTATCATCACGGCTTTGTATGTGGTGCTTCCAATGATTATCTTTATATCTTTGATTATGCCCGGCACACTTCCATTTTAATTTCGCTGCATATTCTATCGCATCGGTAGCTTTGGTTGTTTCTCTGATCCAACTGTGTCTCTTGTGATCTTTTAATGTTACACCGATAAATTGTTTTTGAAATGTACCAACTACAAATGACTCAGTTAAAATTATCACTGATTATTGTTATACTTTCAAACATCTGTCCTAGCAACAAACTCTTTGCACTAGATGATCTAAACTTCTAAACTGAAGAATAGCCAGAAAGTAGCACCACACAGCAGTAAACAAAAATCGCGAACAGGTATGCAATAGTAACAGTAGTTGTTTAACTGGATTATGTGATGCTTTCTCTCTTAGAATTATGAACGAATTCTCTCCCCACAAGAACAATCAACTGACAAGGCAGTTATCATCTATAATTGACTACATGATTCAAGGACAGCTGGCAAAGAAAAGTGTGTCTTTGATCGTTCTTAGATAAAGACAACAGATGGAGAAAAAGGGGAACGAACAATAAACCATAAACTCAAATCCAATTTTGAGAGTCTAGAACAGAACCCCGTAAATTTTCTCTATAAGCTGAGTCTTGAAAACAAACTGCAGCATGCAAGAGATGGCAAAATGGTACAAGGATGAAATAAAAAACTAAATAGATCTGAAGAGGATTACATATAATTGCCTAAGAACCGATGGCCAGGAAGATGTAAAACTGCATGCCAGACTAAACAGATAGGTTAAGCGGACAGTTGTGTGGCTTATGTGCTTCCAGTTCTGTGATATCATATAGCTGACAGAGATAACTTTACGCTCCTATAAGCGCTTTGATTTTTACCAGATAATTAAAATTTCTGCAGTACTTAAACCCTTCTGGTTCTATTTATTTGTTAATTAAGCTACCCTCTGACTAGGAACAAAGATTTTTAGCAAAATTGATTCAGGCATCGCCCCGAATCGTTTCCTTGTCTTGGTTTCTTCTCAACGCGAACTGAATTCCATCAGCCTCAAGGTTATCTAAGCTATGGGCTAGCTTTCCATTAGATTTTCCTCTCAGAGCCACGATTCCCAACATCATATCCACATATCATCCTTCCTCGCAGATACCATAGTTACGCCTCTTTTATCTTATAATGAACTTGTATGTGGTCTACATAGCAAAGATGTTATTAGTAGTTGTTCACCTAACGAACACTAGGTTTGAGTGTTCTCCTTATGGGAAGATTAAATGTCATTTGAACAATATCACTTTGCCACAGAATGTAATATCGTGATGGCATTTTCAGGGATTTCCTCTTGTAGCGATAGCTTGATAATGGGTAAGCTCCGGCTGCCTGCTAATTATTTTATTTGTAATTCTGTGTATTCAATATAAAGTACCAATTTTTAGTGTGTGTATCTTTCATGATAACGCAAAATGCAGTCACGTTTACTCGAGATATGAGGACCAAGCAGATGAGGCAAAGTGAGTTCATACAGCAAATACACTTACGCTTTCAGAGTAAAATCCCGCCCATGTCCCACTGAAGCTAGTCGTGAGAACTTCTAAAACGATTTACATGAAATAGCAATGTTGTCTATCACTTACACTTTTTAAAATATACGTACAGGAAGCAATAAATAAATAGGTTGGCAATGTGAATGAATGGGTACTGAAAATGAAAATAAATATTCACATCATTGATTATGTGCAGATGATCAATCTATAATGGTATTCTTGAGAATTATCGCATCCACTGTTTTATGCACGCGGTGAAGAGAGAAGCAACCACGAAACTCATCTCAATAAGGTTCGTCGCGGAGAATGCGATACAGTCGGAAAATTGAGTTTAAGCAAAGAGATTAGATGTGGCGTAAGTGTTACTGTTACGTGAATGTAGTTGTTGGGGGAGACCATATCGTGTTAGTTTTGAAAAATCGCTCCCACAAATGCAACTAACTAATCTAAAATTTCAACCTCGTCCTGTTTAGTACGGAGAATTTCATGTCGATCTCTGAATCATATATATTCAAAGGAACCACCGCCTTAACCGTCGGGTCGCTGAGGGGAAGTTTTTCTGATGTATTTCCCCTAGTACATCCCCGGCTGAGAGACGTCAGGTGGCAAACATAAAAATAACTCGAATTTGTATCTCTCCCTTGCAAAGTACAATAATTGTTTTTGCTATCGCGAGTAAACATATGTTCTTATAGTCTACGACCCATCCCTTCCCATAAAGTTAGTTCAAGCAACGTCGAGGTTATCTGTCGTAAACAGGGTTTCCCCTGCCGCATGCGAACGATACTCAGAATACGTTCATGTTACGAAAGTTCTTTTAGAGCCTAAATTGGGTCAAGGTTCTCGCTGGTTGTCTGTGGTTTCTGACAGCCAAATTTTCAGGCTTTTCCTGAGCTATGATTTTGAATATATTACCGTCTATGTTCTTACGCTGGGTGTACTTCTACGCACCATCCGTTTAATAGGCCTAAATTTAGGACTCATCTCCATCTGGGTGCACCGATCGCAATTTTGGACCTTAGCTGACTTGCTGTCAAGCTATCAAAACGTGTGCGTGTTTAATATAACTATTAGCTTACATCCTGTTTGATGTCTTGTGAAGCAAAATGCAGTCTGAGTTTTCAGGAATAGAAGTATCAACTCCATGTCTCGAGTACGCACAGAATTTTTCTTCTTGCAGTTGTCCCATCGTGTCACAGGCCAATGGAGCTACACAATAGCACCACGCTTAATAACGACAAATATTTCTTACATCTACTAGGTTAATTGTCACAACTAAACATATACTCTTATCAGTTTCAAACAGCGGTACTTAAACTTATTCAAATGACTTTCGACGATTATTTTTCAATGTGTTTTTTCTGGAAGCTATTTTTTATATGTTGCGGAAATAGTAATGTTATTCATAAAGAAGGTAATAATAGACTAACAATTACGAAAGAGGAAGTTGTCGACAATATTTAGCAACTGATGCACGATGAACCCCCAAAGCAAACAGCCTGTCAAAGAATTTTTAAGAATAATGATTAACCTTTTCCCAATAGAATGAATGCTTTCCATGAATTATCGCTACTTGATCATTGTTATAATTGGTTAAGTGGAAATCGTCTAAGCGCTTTTCCGCACTCTTCCGCTTTTGTAGTCTATATATTAGTGCTTTTCCCGTTTAATTTAGACCCAGATTGAAAGTTTAGTTATGTTTCAAAACCCTATTTTGTCCCTTTTAACTACTGGCGTCTTTCGGATAATTTCACCGTTAAGCCACGTCGATTTAAATTCACATATGTTTGCTTGCCCCATGAATGACATAAGTTGGATTATCGTATCTTAATTGCCAGTTTGGCGGCCCATTGTCTGCGATTTTCGCGTTTAGGTTCAGTCCCGGCGTGCCATTCTTAGTCCGAAATTCTGGTTTAACATTGTACAATAATGACGTAATCCGGACGTTCCTGTATGTGTTAGAGAGAGCTGGTAAAGTAGCGGAAGCGCGCGTTTCTTTGGGCTTCAAGATTCCCCAGCCTGACTGCAAGAAGGCAACAAGTGATCATTGGTTCCGCTACGGCGGAGGCCCTTGTCGAAATTAAGTGAAACTATGTGGGTGTTATCGGTCAAGTTCTTGGTGATTTCTCTCCTACCACTTTTTGTTAGCCATGTCCAACAATGATTTCTCCTTAGAATTTCTCCAACCGAGGCAGCCCAATGGGTAGATACTTTTATCTTATCATAATTTCTTTCTACTCCCTCAATTCTATTACTACTTGTTTAATAATACATTTCTTAATAAACTCAATACGGTTCCACAATAAATTTAATTATATTTAGATCTATTCAGGGTCACTTATTAGATTGCATTGCACTAGCTAATTGGTCAATTCCATTTTGAACGTCCCTCGTAATATTTGGACTCCTTGCGCTTCCGCGCATGTGCGGTTCTAACAACTTTCAGACACCTGTCGCTGGCTGCTTAGAAATAATTTTCAATACCACGATTTTTATCTAATTGACGGCCATTTTGGCAAAAAAGCTAATAAAATTATTGTAAATCAAATTTTAAATGTGTCAGTGAACTTTTAATTTGTAACCTGCTAGATACAGGATTAAGTGTAGTTATGTTATGTGCAGCCTAGCTCTGTAATTTTGGTGGCCTACTGCCTTTTCCAATGATTTTGTTCAAATTTGAATATCGTCACATGTCCTTAAAAACATGTGTTTTGGTTCCACAAGTTGTTAGGTAAGACCTTCACTCAAAATAACTTTTATAACAACGTTGCTTATTTGTAAATTTTTTTCCTTAGCCTTGAAAAAGTAGTAAAATAAATACGAAACGTCGGCGATTACATACAAGTGGTTTTATTTCAATCTAACCATTAAAGGTTGGTACCTGTGCGTAGTACTGAGATTGGAGTTATTCCAACCCCTATCCCAGTCAAACAAAAATATTTTACTATATATATATATATATATATATATATATTGCACTGGCTACTCTGTTTAAAATTGAATTGTACCTTTTAATATGCAAAAGTTTCAAATATTAAGATGATAGTGCTTGAGACCCTTTCAGGGGTTTGGGTTCAACTATCTAGTTACTTTGTTCTGAAAAAATTATTTTCAAGTATTTTTCAACTATTCATTCAAACTGATTGTCACTTCTAATGTCAACCAAATGTCAACAGTAATTCTCAAATCTCAATGACAAATGCTCAATTCTAAGAATTGTACATTATGAATTTATATAATACGGTAAGTTAATGTTTCTTAATTTATTGCACCTATTTGCTTTAAACTCAAAAATCCCTGACAGCAACCAGCTAACAGAACAAACCAGATCTGCTCCTGCCTCTGCTCCTACCTTCCGGAATTGAATCCTCTCGCTTCGCCGTCACCTCCACGGTCCTTCTACTCAGCAACACCCAGACTAATGTAAACACCCTCCTTATTTATGTCACTTGTCAAATGTATTCTTCTAAATAAAACTGTTCCAATTAATTCGTCAATTATTCACTTGTAAACAACAATCCTTGTATCCATTAAGTTTTACCACTTTGCCAATTATCTTCTGTAATTAAATTCTTTGCTTCGCTTACTTACTTCTTCATATTTCATTTTTTTATATTCACCACGTAGATTTAGATTACCCTCCTTAAATAGTCAAGACATTTTAATCTAAAATAGGGTTAAATTCCATATGTTTTAATGAGATCAAAACGATTTTTTTACATGTTTTTCAATTTGTTATTTTCTAATAATGGGAACAAACTTCCTAACTACCATATTTCCATTCTTAATGCCACCTATATTCTATTCTTATTTGATATCTACCTACTTTAATTATATCGTTATCAGAATTTTGCGTTTGTCATTACTTATACTACCGTCTCTTAAATATTCTTTTTATATTCAAACCACCTGTAGACGTTCAATAGCTATAATTTCATTACTAATTTGCTTTAACTCTAATTTATTCATGAAACTATTATAAACATCATTGGCCTTTTTTAATGGGTTAATATGGATTGTACTAAGATTTAATTTCTTTTATACTTTTTAATTTTATCTACGACCAACCTATGGTGTATCATAACAATATATATTGCAGTGGATGTGTATGTATAATTTTTATTTAATTCAAGTATCGAAACTTTTTATTTTAGTATAATTTTAACTTGAATTATACTTCAAAATACATGAGTGCTCTATTCTCAGGATGTGGTTCGCCAAAATCTAGTTAGTTGTTTGTTATTTTTATTTTCTAATATTGAATTATTTTATGCAAGACGCTTGCTATCAAATATTATGCAAACATAGCGTTCAATGACACTTTTTAATTAATATGACAGAACAAATTTCCTCACAAATCTTTTATGATTCAACCAATGTTATGATATGTAAGTCAATTCATTATATTATAACTAACCTTTTTAACTGTCTTTTATTTTATATAACTTCAAACAATTACCTGCCTTCACCTCCTGAGTTCCGTATCCTGCAGACCTGCTTTGACTCACCCAGATACACCTCTCTATTCTATTCAAACTGTTGTACAACTCTGCCACAAAACACTGAATACCAACCAGATCGTCCTTCACTCGCTGTAACCCAAGAAACTAGCAGACCATTACTCCCTCTCTAACTCCAACCAAGCTGTCAGTACTAGAACCTTCCTGTATCTAAATCTTTCCTGGTGAGTAGCCTTCTAGTCAAAGTGGCAACCTTAAAGTATTTCTCCCTATGTCCTAGTATCTCCATACACGACGTCCACAACCAGTATGTCTGCAACCCCTACTAGCTCCACCTTCTGCTGCAAACAAGCTATCTCTCGTCCGATGGTCCTCAGTATTTAATCCAGCCTCCAACAGTTACTTCCCTCGTCACAAGCCAGTCGGTCCTCATCCAAATAGTACTAAGTCCCTCAGGTGTAGTACTCGAAAACTCCAAATGTCATCAACAATCCAAATTATATAAATATTAATGAATTGTAATCCAACTCCAATTAAACTATGTCCAAATCTTTCTCTTACTTCTACGTCTTGTTATTTAGCTCCATTTTACCATCTCTTCATATTTAAATCATATTATTTTATTTCTTCTTATAATTCACTTTCTTATACCTTGTATGTGATTAGTAAACCCTTTTTAAATTGATTGTAATAAATTAAATTAACTTAAGGGCACATTTATAGTTTTATTTTCACCAAAATTAAATTTTACATCTGTTTTTTTTAAAGTTCTTATTCTAATAATCATCCCAATTTTTATCCTTATCCTAAACTACCATTATTCCTGCCTGCTACATTTTATAAATAAATTTGAATGGTGCTCACTTTATAAATTGTTACAAATAGAATTTTATTCTGTCATATGCAACATCTAACTTTGTATTTATTGTTAATTTTGATACCATCATCAAGTAGTACTCATTGTGAAATAACTTTCTTTAAAATGTTCTTTGAATCTTTGTGTTTTAATTATTATCCAATTAAATAAGCAATTATTCATACAATTTTCCACATCTTTTCATTTTTGATTCATGTAAATAAATAACTGTATTTAATGTAATACATAACCTCTATATACTATAGCAATATATATATATATATATATATATATATATATAATTCTCTGCGCAGTAGTGGCATCCAAATGGGCTTTATTTCTGCAATAGCCTGGCTAATTGGTTCTTCTGCCAGGGCTATGTATGTAGCTTCTTTCAGCTTCCTACGAAACCTGTTTTCTTCTTTAGCTACAACTGTTGCGTTATCCCATTGTATGTGGTGGTCTTCGTTCCAGACGTGCTCTGCGATTGTGGATTTGATGGTTTCGTCCTTTCTAATATCTTTGCGATGTTCTGATAATCTCACTCGTAGGAGTCGTTTTGTTTTCCCTATGTATTGTCCTCCGCACTCGCACGGTGGTGTTTCGATGAACAGAAGGGTTCAGAAACGTGAATATCTCCGGTAGAACAAGATACAGAATTAGCAGCCACAGTAACTGAGAAATCAACCTCTCTGATAAAGAAAGTAGCATGCTGCAAAAGGCAATTCGGAAAAATAAGAATATTATCCTCAGAATTGGCATTGAAAAACATAATGCAGGTAATACTTCCGTCCTTACTTTTTTCAGATACTTCTTTAACATCTCATAAGAAAAAGAAACTGAAGAAAGGCTCTCACGAAAACCGTTCTCGATTATATTGATTTGGGAGTTTAGTGAAAAAGCTGTTCACGAAATGTACACTGTGAAAAATGTGTAGAGGAAAGAGTTTGATCATGTTTTAAATATAGGAGAAGAAATGTATAGAAAGTATGGGTTAATGGACGAAATAAATTATGAAAATTTAATTTTCACTGTCAATACGGGAACGTCAATTGAAGATCCCTATTTCTTCAAGTTCCATTGTTGCTTTTCTTTGGTGGGGTGACCATAATCTCTTTTGCTTTGTTAGAAAATGTAGTATTTCGAATTAATATTTAAGATAAATAGACAATTAGGCAGTCTAATACAATATTTATATTAATCTCTTAGTACTTACTGTTGCAATATTTATTATTATATCGTGTGTTAACAAAAACTCAGTTAGGGTAGGCCTTGGAAAGAAAGATAAAAAATCTAGTCATGTCTCAACTTAAGCCTGTAGGTGAATGTCAGATTACAATTTGTTTATGAACACATCTGTCACTGTGACAGGTAAAAGTTTACACTGCATTAAGTTTAATGGTATCAAGCAAAAAGGAAAATAATATGGCGTGTACACAACAACAACGAGTAAAATATCATAACGGTCAATACAAATTGTTTTTGTTAAGTGTTTTGTATGTTTTTAGGAAAATATATCAAGATCAAGATGTAATTTAGTTCTCTCTGACTTGGTAGCTCATTTGCATCAATGAGTATATATCAAGTTACAGCAAACTTCACTTTGATCATGGCATGCTGCGAATTTTTTTTTTTTTTTTGGAACACGATACAAATATGTATTGCATTACCTATCGGTTGCTTTGTTTACTATTACTCGAATTTATTTAGATATTTATTTACGATTACAAGAAGTAGGCGGCGAAGCAGATAAAACTTCTATCAGGAAAACAAGCAGATAAAAACCACTGAATTTAAATGACACACATGTCACATGACAACTTAAATTAATATGTTATTAATTTGTTAAGCAATAATTATAGCCCGGGAGCCAGTGACAGATTTTTGCGACCAAATTCCTCTCAGTCGATAATTCGTATAATGCTTCATTTAGTTGCTCTATGAAGCGTTGTGAACGTCAGCTGCGGGACCATGGTCGGGATAGGCGATAGCAGCCACCCACGCACGTATAAAAAAAATTATTTTCAGTGATTTCCTCCCGGCTGAAAATTTGTTAAATAATAGCTTACATATCACTTATAGTAATAAAAGAATGTCAGCTGGCTGCTGATGTCGGATTATACGTCAGCTGCTTGTATAAACGTGTAAAATAAAAGAATATTCAGGCATCTCCTCCCGGTTGAAATGTTGTCAGGTGATACAATTATATATTTGTTTTGATAAAAATAAAGTCAGCTGGCTGTATGTCGACGGGAAAGTCGTCAATTAATTCACATATATTTAAAACGCACGAACTGCATGCTTCCCACCACGAGATCAGTACTTTTAGATACTTACCTTATTTCCTCCGGTTAAAAAGTTGTTAAATAATAGTTTATATATTACTTGAAGTAATAAAAAAGTCAGCTGGCTGAATGGCGCAGGAAACCTCGTCAGCTGATGCATTTAAATAGGTGAGCGGCCGTCAGACGTGGCTTCCGCGCCACACCTTTGACTGCATCAGCTGACGACTTTCCCGTTATCTCTTTAAATAAGTCTTCTTAAGGGCTTAAGCATATTCAAATTCTATTTGGAAAACGGTACGAACTAATATTGAAAAAACTCATTAAAGGAGCTTTTTATATATAAGCTAATTTTATGTAATTCTTATACTATATAAAATATTGAGATGATATGATACCTACCACGATTCCGGGTTCATTATTATTAAATAAGTGTTAATTAAAAATCAAGTATCAACAGAATTGGCGATTTATTAATGGTTAAGGTACAGTAACAGTAAGAATTAAACATTGGTAGATCAATAAACAATGATTAATGAATGACAATAGTTAATTAAACAAGGGTTAGCAATTGTTCGACAAGAATATCGCCCAGGGTTGCGAGTACATACTAGTAGATTCACTTACATTGCACATGGCAGATGCAGCTGTAATATTTGATAAAGGGACTGATTATTTAAGAAACGTACAACATGCGCATGAGGTTGATTAGTGCAATGGTATTACGAGGTTCCACAAAAACTATGAGCAATGAAGTTTGTGTTCAAGTATGTAATGCCAACTAGTAATAATGAAGCTACTATATTAATGCTAACATGTAAAAAAGCATAAGTAGCGACCTGTTAGCCGTAGCGAGGTGAGAACAACATTAAAGTACTATAGGCCTGTGACCAGTGATTTAACCTAATTTATGTGCAAGAATACAACTTAGGTTAACGTTACAAGATATGGCATTTCTAAAATCACTTATTATTAACGATCATAGTATGTACTTACAGAATAACAATATATGTAGTAGGCATCTAAGGTGATATCTTAGCAACAACAATAATGATAAAAGAGAATAGACAATTGTTACGTAGGAGGAAGCCAAGCTGTTTGGGCTTGTTCTTTATTACAATTTGTAATTTCGGAGAAAAGTAAATAATTTTGCTCCCGTAGTGTTTATTATTGTCTTCCAAGTGTGGGGCTATCTGAGAAAAATACGTGTTCTGGAGAGCAACAGGGGGCGTTTTGGTGCAGCGAAGCCAGGGCAGTAGTAGGAGAAAATTTTCGGAGTCGCAACAATGGTAGGGATTTGGAAAGCAGCAGCAGCAGTAAGCTTGCTGGTAGAATTTGGATCCAATTTGCTGATAACAGAGCATCACTGTTGCCCTGGTGACGAATAAATGGGAATCACTTAAGTACATAAATAAAGAAAAGCATTATTTTATTTACCTGTAATAGTGTTATTAATAGTTGGCTCCATTCAAGTTAATTTGTTTTGCATTTGTGGAAGCTTCAACCGAGTTGATGTGAAGGTTGTTTATTATGTGGATTTAGTCATTTGTCATGTAAGTGCATTTGATATACAAAGTAATCAGTTCAACCGTGTAGAAACCTAACTCTGCAGATTGAACTATGACACCTGAGCTAGGCTTGAGGTTAATGTTATTGCGATAGATAAATATATGAAGGGCAATATATCTGGTATAAAAATATTTAAATCGAGTAATCTTTATAGCCACACGTTTAAAGCACCTGAGATTTGGTCATGTATTAATTTATTACTATTAGTATAATTGTGGGGCCTTCAAATTAGTAAGTAAAGTAGAGGTGTGTACCTATTATTATAATATACATATAAACTCAAGATTCACCCACTTGGACTGTTTCCAAAAGTATATTGCTGTTTACTGCCACCTCAAAAAATTCAACTTCATGTGCTTAAAATTGAACCTAAAAATCGTATATAATCAAAGATTCAGTTCCTTCCAAATATCCTGTACCAGGCGCTACTTTATTAGATCTAGATCTTTTATGACTTGATTCCCATTTCATTTACGTTTTTCAAAACTTAACGATATACAGTGGTAACAGCATTTATTATTCTGAATTCTCACGTTGTCTATTAACGATGTTACACTAACCCCGTGACTGGTCTCACTGAAAGAATGGGGCAATTTTCATTAACATGATTTCTTTGGTAATATGCTATATACGTTTTTAAGTAGTATGCTGGTTTTATAAGGCTTACTGCATATTTTCCTACGATTTATCTTTTAAAGTGCATAATAAGCCAGGTTAATATAGCCGTGGCGACGATAAAGTTTGCTCTTGACATAAATTCCTGTTACTCAGAAATTGACCGTCGCTCCAGTTGATTCGCAATTACGAAGTCAAAGATAACAAGGGAGCCCTGCAAATCCAGCACATGCAACCACGTTTTCGGAAGCTTCAAACACCATGCATTACTAATGTGTTTTAGCATTCACGATCGAAGTTCCCCATCTCAGCTCTATAAGAAAATAATAAAATTTGGTTTCTCTGATTACCGTTAGCAGATTTAGAATAGAGCTTTGGCGACAGTGAGGTCATTACCGATACAAAACTCAGAAATGTCTTTCCCAATTCCTATGTCATTAGGAGTTCTTACACATAATTTCTTACTACGCTCCTGATATGATTATCATTGGTGGTAGTAAATAGGCTTAGCACGACTTATATCTTCCAACGGAGAATCAAAGTGATATTCCCCAGCTTATTCACGTAGTAGATATTAAGTTGTAGTTAGGGTTTTCATCTGTTCTAATTTACTTGGTTTGATAATTTAAATACCCAGTACTGAAAGTGGGGAAATACAAGCCGCAAACGCATACAGTCCTGGATTCCACAGGGTTCGGTTGTTGGACCAGTTTTATTTAATTTATTTATGTATGATATACCATCCCCAAACGACGGTAACTTAGCAATGTACGCAGATGACACCGCCGTAATCACACAACATGAAAATATCCATACAGCTACTTATAATCTGCAAAACTATCGGCCTGCTATCCCGCTGGTTTGTAAACTGGAACATTATTCTGAATCCCACAAAGTGCGTTACCAAAATATTCACCTTAAGAAGACCTCCAAATCCAAATGAGATATCGCTGAATGGACATCGTATACAATGGAACCCAGGAGATCAAGCAGTGAAGTATCTCGGGGAATTCACATAAATAAAAATTGAACGAAGCTTATGCTCGCCTAGCTATATATTATACCCCTTACTGAACAGGAAATCCAGTTTGAAAATTAAAGGTGCGAATAGTAAGATCTGTACTAATGTACGCTAGCGGAGTTTGGGGCTCTGCATCTAACACTTATATCAAAAAGGTACAAATACTCCAAAATAAAGTATTACGCATAGCAACAAATTCAGAGTGGTTTGTACGAAATGAACAACTCCACAGAGAATTACAAATTCCAAAAATAGAAGACTTTATCAGAGATACAGCAAAAACATATTTTAAAAATATGCAACAATGCCTAGCAATAGAGTACTACAACATCCGAACCAAGTCAATCTCCACCCGGCTTAAACCAAGATTACCCCAAGTGATTCAGAACAGCAACTTCATTTTATTATTTACTGATCATCTTACCATTTAAGTTTTATATTATTATAACTGTAAATTAAGTACCATCCATACTGTGTAGAGCCGCTATGTGCTTAAACAGTAATCAATAAGTTTTAAAAAAACACCACAAAAAGAAGGCTTTTTGCACTTAATTTAATGTAGAGCGTAGTCTAGCCGTTTCAAATACAGTAAGTATTTAGGTTTATGGCACGTTTAAGTCTTATTTTGAACAAGCAATTTCATTGCGAAGGTTTTTTAACGAACCTTTATAATCATCAATGTTAAAATTAATTGCAATATTTCAGATAACTTTTTGAAAATATTTTTTAACGCTCATATAAAAAGTCGTGTATATAAGGTCTTTATCCAGCACTCTTGCCTAACAGGTTATGTTAAAATCTAGCTACTTGTTCAGTAATTTCACAATTGTTACGTAAATAATTAACACCCTGTCTATTTAGCAAATAACATTACTAGTATCCCAGCTATCTACGTTTAGCAACGTGCAATATGTAATGAGGTAGGCGAGGTCATGTAATTGTGTAGAGAGGAGGATTATAATCTCTAACCGTAAATGTCCTCTAGAATCCTGGAGTGCCGCGCTGCCTGTGTAACACAAAATGACGTAGTACGCCTTACATCCCTACAAAGTGGCACCTTCTAACCAACTGGGCGATTTTACGCCCGCGCTTTTGTTGGAAATTTGCTCGGAAAAAAGCTTTGGTTAAATTACTTTTAAATGAATTTCTCAGCGTGACGCGTTATATGTTTCAGTCGCTCGACTGCGACAAGAACACATTTTTGAAATTAAAAACTAATCATTTCCGATGGCGTACTTCGACTCGAAATGGAATGCTTTGTCATACATCTTGATGGTGCTCTGTCTGCTAGCTTTTTCAGTTTTTCGGCCAAGTACAGCGAGCTGCTAAATTATAACATTCACAAAACGTTTGCAACGCAAATTTATTTTTCATGTTTCTATTTATTTCGACCTCGGTACATTTACCGGCCGCTTTATTCTCGTATAGTATACGAATTGCTAATTCAAACTGCATCTGACTCATGATACACAGCACCCATACGTTCTTTACGTTTATAAAATCGGAATATCATCCGATTATTTTACATTCCGTAAATGCAAGCAAGAGAAAACGAGCGAAACAACAACAAGCGGAAGGAAGATGAAGTGCGTGCAAATTTGCGATGAGAGCACTCGCCGTCGCGCCGTAAGCCTTTATCTGCGTTGGCATCTATTTTTTAGGTTTGTAGGACCGCCAGTAAAACAATTTAGTTTGAGGCGCACAGTGGCATATAAGAGGAAATATAATGTTTTTTCAAATTATTACAGTAGTTACCTTAATAGACTTTCGGAAAATAATAGTGATATTTTAAAGTTTAATGGCACATAAAGTACATAATAGATAGTATAAAACAATACATGAATTTGAAGTCTGTAAGTTGTACTATCTAATAATTAATCTATGAAATACCACTGCCATTAGTGCCATTCACCAGCATATAGCAGTCAAGTGAGTCAACACAACATTCCGTACTCCGTTCAGTTCAAATTGGCATTTCGTTTTCTCATTTTGTGTTCCGAATAGAAAATAATCGAATTCCGAAAGTTCCGAATTTTGTGCACCGAACAGTAAAATAATCGAATTCCGAAAAGTTGCGAAACGTTCCGATATAGCTAATCGGAACCTTCCGATTTTTTTAACAATCGGAAACTTTCCGATTATTCATTCCGGATAGGCCCATCACTAGTAGAAATCCTACGCAGTGCATGCAACATGTCACAACAGGCATTTAGCCTTGTTGTTGAAAAGGAAAAGCGAGAAGAGCATTGACAAGCAACTGTAATCAAACGGTACAAAAAATTTTCTTGACAAAATTGTTAACGCAAGTCGCGTTCGTGATGACTGTTTTGAGAGCTATCTCCCGCATTGTAAAATGGGTATTTAAAGGGTACACTTATCACTTCTAAGCCCAAACACAATAAAGGGCTTTTTTCTTCTTCCTAGTGTGGCTCGGACGAGATACGTGGCAAAAATTCTTTCCTTAACGTACGTTTGTTGACCCGACCTGGTGCGTTATGTGTTGGAGAAGACGTCCATGTTCACTTTTACGTTACTGGACAGTACCTGGTGCTTTGTGCTTTGATCTTGATGGTTATGTTTGAACTAAAGTAATTACTTAACGTTAATATTTTATATTCTCTTCGGTTTTGTACTGGCAGATAAATATCTCAAATACTTAAAATCATTACTTGGTTGAAACTTATATGTAAGTTAGTTGATAATGATGGAGTAAAATTTATTCTAAATTGGATGTTTATTGATGATTCCGTTTGAAACGGTTATTTGAGAAATCTCACATGCTGTATAAACTTTGTGTAACTGCCACACCGTTAATATTGAGTTGCAACTTACTTTAATAATCGTAATTTTGTTAATACAAACTCGCGTTTGTTTTCAGTTTGTTAGATTTGCTATGTAACTTAACTACAATATTTTCATGTGTATGTGCGCATTATAACATCCCCGAGTTACGCTATAGAGGTATCCTACTTCACGTTATTGGTCATATAGTTTGTATTTGACCAACGACCACTCTATCGTTCTATGTTCGTGAGATGTTGGGTATTTTTTCAAGTGCAAAGGTAATATTCTATATTCCAATTTATTTTGTTACGCCTGTCGGTTATAGCACGTATTCTTGCAATACTTCTGAATTACTGATATAACTTCCTACTGGCATAAAAAGCGAAAACCGACACGACTTGCGCTCAAACATTGCCGGAAATTTAATATTAATTATCTCGTTTATTGCATAAAAAAGAAGTAGCACAAAACCCCCACTTTGTTTAACGCTTTGTTTGGCGAAATTAAAGCTGCAGGGTAATTTAAGTGGATGAATGTTTTAAAATGCAAATTGCGGAGACTGAGGTTCAGATACTTATATCGCCATTTCGTTTTTCAAATAACATTAATCCTTACCTGGTTATTTTTCGCATGTTTGGTAGAAATAAAGAAGTCGAGCTTCTAACGAATAAATGTAATACTTCCTGTTATAATGGTAGTTACTAATTAGTAATGCATGGTGTACGAAGCTTCCGAAAGCGTGTTGCAAGTCAGAGGCGTAGCTAGAGATCAGCGGGCCCTGTATCATAAACTACAATTAATTAGGCCCCACACCCCCACTCCATTATGGTATTATCAAATAAACGTATACAAATACGAATTCAATTTTTATTTATTAAAAAACGAAATATAATTATAAAACAGTAAAATTTAATTAGATATTTTTACTAATGGACATATTACGTAAAAAGAAGTGTAAATCATAGTTTACAGTTTACTTATATTTACATAAGTAAGGAACAAGTAAATGTTAAATAACAAGAAACAAGGTTAAAGTAAATAATAATTGTTCACAGACTCTCTGAACGTTTTTCTCGACTAAAATGATTATCACTTTCATATTTGGAAATAATTTTAAATTTTTAAGCTCGCTTCGATAGATAATATGGCTAAATCCGATAGCCGTTCTTGTGTCATCGTACATCTTAAGTAGTTTTTGATAAGTTTTAATTTTGAAAAGCTTCTTTCTGGTATTGCTACTGTAACAGGAATTGTCAAAAACATTCTACAAGCAGTTATTACCTCGGGAAACTTTGAAGCCATACTATTACATTTTATTAATATTAATTCTGTTAATTCTTTAATTGTATGAATCTGTTCAGGAGACTAGGGCTGCGCCGGGGTCGATCGCATTCTATTCGTGATTGGAGGGGACCGGGGCAGTCAAACACTTTCCGCCTATATAAACCTAAACTCTTAAATGTGCCCCTGCGCAAAAGTTTCCAAATTAAATTTATATGGTACATATTTTTTTGAGAGCTTGCGAGCTGATGGGCCGCCCTGGCTCGAGGGCCCTGTATCATCGATACGGAGCTATGGCAGTAGCTACGCCCCTGTATGCAAGTTCTGTATTTGCAGGAATCTTTTGTTTACTTTTGACTTCATAATTGCGAGTCAATTGGAGCGGCGATCAATTTCTGAGTAACAAGAATTTCTGTTAAGGTAAACTTTACCGTCGCCACAGCTATATTAAATCTGGCTTATTATGAACTTTAGTAGGCCAGTTGTTGGGGAGTAAAAAGTAACACAATTCGGAAATAATTCATGATTAAGGTTTTATCGCTTTAATGACTTAAGTTATCTCCCATTATTATTACTAGGTTTTCCCTCTCCATGGATGTCAGCAGTCAGCATCGACTCCTTGGATCGAAAACGAAGCCGGACAACTCGGCGCCGCCATCTCGGCGCCGCCACTTCGGCGCCGCCATCTCGGCGCGGGCCAGGCTCGGCGCCGGGACAACTCGGCGCGGAGCCATCTCGGCGCCAGCCAACTCGGCGCGAGGCCATCTCGGCGCCGAATTCAAATTTGCAAACTACATTGTGCACTACGTAAGAAAATTATTATCTAAAAATAATAAATAAAGTGATCGCCAAAAAGCTGTCATCAAATGAAAAAAAAATATTGAGAATTTCTTGGAAAATCAAAGACTGACGACCAGAGGTGGTTGCAAAGTGATTACAAATGAGCCAAACAAAAGTTGTCACATGACTTCCGTTATCAGTAAAATTTTACGTTTTTTTTAAATAATTACGAAGCATGCATTTACTAGTCAAGATAGAGACACATTTTACGAAAAAGTTTTCTGGCCTTGAGATTGTTCAGTCAGCTAAAACCACCAAATAATAAAAAATCTCATTGAAATCTTAATTAAATTCGAAAATAGCACTTTTTGGATTTACACAATTTTGAAAACGCCATTTTCTAAGTAAAATGCTTTTTATATGACTACTATTTCTTTAATGTTTATTTTCCAAATCAAAGAATTTTATTTTAACAATTTTTTTTATTGTGAAATAAAAAACTTTTTGAAAAATGTTTGTTTTTCCATAGCCGTCTTTGCTAAAAGTAAAATTCTTTGATATGAGACCTAAACATAAAAGATAATGTGAGAGATCAAAGTTGGCAGAGGATTTTGTAATTTGATATAGGAACCTAAATGTTGATTCTAAACAACTTCTCTTAATAACTTTTTGTCGTATTTGCTACATAAAGACACGCTATTTTACAGTAATAGTTATTTACCTAACAAGTTCGTAATTTTCCCAATGAACACTTTGTTTGCAGCACGACCGAAGGGAGTGCTGCATGTAGTGCGAATTCGAGAAAATTTTCCCGAAGGAGTTAGGTACAACTGAAAATATTTAAAAAAATTATTATTTAGTGTTTTACTAATTTACTGAGTTGACAGCACAAATCACTAAACTTTTATACCTATCCTACACACCTTTTAGCTTTTGGTGACGTTTACAGAGCTTCTGGTATTTGCAGGCGCAATTAACCAACGAGGGACAATCCTCTATATAATAAAGGAGAACGATCCAGACGTGTGTGTACCGAGGGTCCCCTTGGAGTTGGGCAGAACCCCGAGGGCCACCTTAGAGATGGGCGGAGCCCCGAGGGCCGCCTTGGAGAGGGGCGGAGCCCCGAGGGCCCCCCTTGGAGAGGAGAGGGGCCTTGAAGAACTCCTTGAAAAGGGGCGGAGCCCAACGGCCCGCTTAAAAATGGGCGAAGCCCCGAGCCCCCTTGTAGAGAGGCGGAGCCCCGAAGGTCCCCTTAGAGATGGGCGGAGCCCCGAGAACTGCTTTGGAGAGGGGCAAAGCCCCTAGGGCCCCCTTGAAGAGGGGCGGATCCCCGAGGGCTCCCTTGGGGAAGAGCGGAGCCCTAAAGGACCCCTTGGAGAGGGGCGGAGCCCGAGGGCCCGCTTGAAAATGAGCGGAGCCCTGAAAGCCCCCTTGGAGAGGAGCGGAGCCCCGAGGGCCGCTTGGAGAGGGGCGAAGCCCCAAGGGAGCCTTTGGAGATGGGCGGAGCCCCGAGGTCTCCCTTGGAAAGGGCGGAGCCCCAGAGGCCCCTTTGAAGATGGACGGAACCCCAAGAGCCCCCTTAGAGATGGGCCATCGTAATAGGCCTAAAAATGGTGGTAAATTGAATAGAATAGACTGCGCAATAGCGCGCGCAGCCCCGTTTATTATAAAAATTTACAAAAAACACAATTACCCTAGTTTCTGTTGAAAAGTAAAAAACACTGCAGTGCGGGAAAAACTTTCGGCGTATCGGGAATGACCGGGAAATATGAATTTTGAAGTCATGAGTACAAAAAATAGTTTTTTTGAAAACTTTCAAGGCATATTTGATTTTTCAAAAATGAAATGCTGTTAGAAATTCGACTTTAACCAAGCAGGGCTGAACCCCAAAAAATGAAAATTTAAATCGAGAATTTTTTACCTTTTACAAGAGTCGTTTCACCTGTCCGGGGACACACTGTATATGCAGGGGGATTTTTAAGTTGATTCTTTCCTTTTGCCAGGATATAAAGCTAAAAAAAGTAAGCCATTTACCACTTTTGCGAAATATCAAAACTAACGGATGTACAAGGTGTTAAAGTTTCAAAGTATGAACTAAAATTACTTAACGAAAATTAAGCTAAACTTAATCTAACTTAAATGATCAAAATTATCAGCATTCGCTTTTACACACACATTCCGCGTATAAGAGCGATGCGGCAGCGGCATTTTGACGACACTCCCAGTAAATAATAAGCATATTCACTCATTCATTATTTTCATAAACATGAGCCATTATTGCAGCAATAACATTAAGAAAATTACAACGGAAAACTAGTTGACAGATCATTGCTTGACAAGAGAGATAAACAAAAATAAAATTGTCCAGCCGCCTTTGCGCCAAAGTTTAGTTTTTAATTTGAAACGTTAACACCCTGTACCTCTGTTAGTTTTGATATTTCCGAAAAGTGGGAAATACAAAAAATACTTATTTTTTTAGCTTTATTTCCTGGTAAAAGGAAAGAATCAACTTATAAATCACCCTGTATATAAATATATACAGGGTGTAGAAATACTTTACGCGCCATAGAGTTTTCAATGGTAATTTTTTCATATGACAATATTTGCTTCCCTAATTATTTTAGAGCAAACTTGTAAGTAGCTTTTTTGTAGATCAAACAATTCTGCATCGACTTATGCCATCATTTTTGTCACTTTACGTGAGAAAACTTAATAATGAAAGAAACTAGAATTATCATTTTTTCAAAAATCAGTGCAAATTGCGAAGTGGTGGTATACTGGAAGCAGATCAGGTGCAATAAGTGCCATGGTTGCCACTACATTTGACAGATGCAAACAAATAAATAGCAAACTAATTTGTTAATGCTTTGAGATGCTTCAATAATTTCAAGGCACCACTGATTTGTCTAAAAATGGTAATTTTATTTCTTTAATTTTTCGGTTTTCCGAAATGTAAAATGGCAAATGCTGGCATAAATGGATACAGACTTTTTTTCTCTACAAAAAACTTCAATACAAGTTTGCTCTAAAATAATTAGGGAAGCAAATATTTTCATATGAAAAAATTACCATTGAAATCCCTATGGTGCGTAAAGCATTTCTACACCCTGTATATAAAAAAATATTGGTAATGTTTACATTTCACTTTATACAGGATAACAGCTTGTCCGAAAACCTATTTAGCCCGTATTAGATATATTAAGTGATTTTTACTTAGTTAAAAGTGGCGTTTTTCAAAGTTGTGTAAAAGCAAAAAGTACAATTTTTCGGAAATTAAGCAAGATTTCCATACGATTTTTATTATGTGTTAGTTTGAGCTAACTCAACAATGTCAAGGCCAGAAAACAACTTTGTTTCGTAAATGTTGTCCCTATCTTGGGTAGTAAATTCGTAATTATTTTTAAAAAATGTTGAATTTTACTGATAACGGAAGTCACGTGACAAATTTTTGTTTGGCCCATTTGTAATCACTTTGCAATTACCTCTGGTCGTTAGTGTTTGATTTTCCAAGAAATTCTTAATATTTTTTTTTATTTGATGCCAGCTTTTTGACGATCACTCATAACGCCGTTTCTTCATAACGCCGTTTCTTCATAACGCCGTTTCTGCATATCGCCGTTTCTTCATAACGCCGTTTCTATGTGCCGCAGCTACTTAACCGGTCGCGAGCAGTGTGTAAGATTGCCTAATGGACAATCTTCTTTCAAACCAGTAACCAGGGGTGTCCCACAAGGCTCTATTTTAAGTCCATTACTGTTTACTATCTATACACGTTCTTTTAGTGCTATAACGTCATTCTGTAACATCCATATGTATGCAGATGACACTCAGTTATACTATTCTTTTAAACATGAAAACATTCAACAGTCACTTAAAGATATTCAATCAGATCTAAATGCCATAGCTGATGCTTCAACAAAACATGCTCTTTTATTAAATCCATTAAAATCAGTTGTTGTGCTGTTTGGTAGGACCCAGGATGTTTGCGTCATTAAGGATGAGGTTAATTTAAATATAAACAATGTGGCAGTTCCAGTCAAAGAAGAGACAAAAAATCTTGGTTTAACGCTAGACAGTAGTTTTAGGTATAAAACACAAGTTTTAAATAATATTAAAAAGGCCTACATTGGTTTAAAATTAATTTATCCTCACAGGCATCTTCTTTCTAATTCTGTCAAGGTTACCTTATGTGAAACTTTGGTTTTAAGCCAATTTAGCTACTGTTCCCAAGTTTATGGTCCGTGTATAACAGCTGATACTGCACAACGAATCCAAAGAATTCAAAATTCTTGCCTAAGATTAATTTTCGGAATCCGTAAATTTGAACGAATTTCTCATAAGCTGAAAGATTTGTCATGGCTCAATATGCAAAACAGGAGATTGCTGAGTGCTGCCTGCTTGTATCACAAGTTAATCTTAGAAAAAAGTCCACTTTATTTATATAAGAAAATCTCCTTTAGAACAGACGTACATAATTTAAATTTACGATACAAAGGCGGGATCACTCCTCCAATACACCGCACCTCTATGTACGAAGGAGCTTTTTCTTTTAATATTTATAAAGTTTATAGTTCTGTCCCGAATTCATTGAAAAATTTACCGTTAGGTTCATTTAAGCGCAGGTTCCGCCACGTTTTGTTAAACAGGCAATAATACATTCTAAATTTGTATTACTATATAATAATACTTTTATATATGTATATATACGTATTAGATTTGTGCTGTGCATTCTCTTTTGTTTCTATATTTTTCTTTTTTTTTATTATTCTTTTTTCTTTATTGTTAAATACGTTTGCCCTCCATATAAGGACAGTTGCAACATTTTATTTATTTTAATTGTTTTATCTATACTTTTTTCTGTTTCATTTTCGTTTTTATGTTTTTTAGCGCCGGTGTTTCGGTTGTGGTTCGGGCTTGGTTAAGCTGGGCTTAGATGGACAGGGGTGCATCCAAATATCTTTATTAATATATTTATAATAAATTGTTGTTGCAAGCTCTTTTAAAATGGTGCGCTTTTGTTCATTTTGAGTTTGGTATGACTGAACCGCAACTGAAATACCGGAGTTTATACATAATTTTATTAGAAATTTAGGCATTTTTTTAATTAGAAATTTAACTTTTTTTTTATCAAGGTATATGTGGAAGATCAGGCACTGCAGTTCAGCGCCTGTACAAATACCTTGTGAATCTTGTATAATGTATTTACTCCCATATATATCTATACTACTTGTGTTTGTAATAATAGTACAGGAATAAACAATTTATTATTATTATTATTATTATTATTTATTATTTGTTTATAATAATTTTGTTACGTAGTGCACACTGTAGTTTGAAAATTTTAATTCGGCGCCGAGATGGCCTCGCGCCGAGTTGGCTGGCGCCGAGATGGCTCCGCGCCGAGTTGTCCCGGCGCCGAGATGGCGGCGCCGAAGTGGCGGCGCCGAGATGGCGGCGCCGAGTTGTCCTAGACCCGATCGAAAACGTGACTTAAAATGGGACTTTTTTCGGTTTTTCGAAGATAACTCAAGGAAAATATAACAAATCATAAAAAGTGGTTTATATCAGAATTCTGCGTAAAATGGGTACGAATATGATATATTTTGTTCCAGCTATACCTGCACCGGCTTTTGTTAAAGTAGCACTATTTTGTCAACAAAATTTATAAGTCCTTTGCGATCAAAGAAAGCTTTTCCTCCTCTCTAAAATTCCATTCTCTTAAAATGAATTAAATGTGACATGAAATACTATTAAAAGAAAGCAACTATTAATAAGTCGTTTTATTTTTTCTAATTATTAGAAAAAAATACAAAATAATAATAAAATAAAAATAACGCGTTAAAAAATATGCATTATCTCACAATTGTTTTTTCCTGATTGTACATTGAAAGGTTAAAAATAAAATATAATAATAATGATAATAATAAAATAAAATAATATTCCCTTGAATCAAACCCCAACCTTGAAAATCTAATGCAGAAATTTGCAAACAAACTTGAACGGCTTGAGCTCAATGGACCAACTGCCAAGCTATGGGTTCAATATTTTCATATGACAACACTGATGAAGTAATTCATTCAAGCTGAGAGGAGCGGAGATTGGGAGCTACATATCAACTGTGTGAAGGAGATGTTGCCCAATTTCCACGACAGTGGTCATTTTATCTATGCCAAATCAGCAGAACTTTATGTCCAGGCTTGGAGCGTAAAATTGCACAAACAGTCTACGAACGATTTGTGGTGAATGGCTGGGTCACAAACAAAAGATCTGACAAATTTTGGAGTGGAATCTGGTCGGACATAATGATTGAGCAGACACTCACGCTCTGTTATTCCTTCACGCCTTTAGTGGTTGCGATACCACTTCATCACTTTACAGGCAAGGAAAGAAGAAGTTTGTCAGACTGGCTGTGCAAAATGAACATCTCTCGAAAGTGAGTGATGTTTTTATGAGCAAAGACGCGAAACTGGAAATTATTGTTGATGCCGGGCAAAAGTTCTTATCAGCATTCTATGTGGGTAACAAAGGTGACACCTTGAATGAGTTACGTTTCGATCAATTTGCAAAATCTTTAGTGAAAACGGACTTCAATCTGACTTCCGTACCTCCAAAGCAGGAAGCAGCCCGCCAGCACTGCTTTAGGGTGTACCTGCAAGTACAGATGTGGTTAGGTAACGCCATGAATCCCATAAACTGTGGTTTGCCTAACAACCAAGTATGGCCTGGCTCCTTTTCTCACTACCTTGGAACCTGCTCCACAGTCACTTTTGTCAAAGATATCCTGCAAATGCACCCAAGGGTGCAAAACGGCTTGTAGTTGCAGAAAAGCAGGAATACAATGCTCAGCCATTTGTGCAAATTGTAGACGGCATTCGTCACTACTTCTCCTACTGCCGAAGTAGGTGTGGACCACACTGTTGGAGACGACGATGAGCTCAATAAGCAGATGCTCCTGTTGAGCAGGGCCGAGCCAAGGGTATCTG
>CALNHX010004667.1:0-85556 GCA_940337035.1 Agriotes lineatus | reverse complement strand
TTTATGCTCGAGCTCACCGAACCCTCTTCGACAGTGAGTTATCCCGCGGCTAAATTTAATACACCCTTATGAGAAGGGTGGAATATTACATTGTAACAAAGGAAACTATGGCAATTATACCTCGGATAGCTTATTCTAGGTATATACTTGCATTGTAGAACCGACCCTAAGATGTAACTTTTGCATTTTTTAACCTGATGATTAACGTAATGTTGTGTGATGCTGTATATACATTTCCACGAAGAGTGCATAGAAATAAACAAATTTGATATTATAACCTTAAAAATAAAAAACGAGATTTGAATGGTCAAACTATATACTTATAATGATCCTAACGACATACCGCTATTGCACATTGATGATCGTTTATTAAACACCACGGCGGCATATTCTCCTTGCTTTTGCAATGGTCTTAGTTGCCTGCTGCAATCTGAATGCTGCATACTAGGGATCTTCCGAATCTACAAAAAATCATATTCACGAATACGAATACCGAATACAAATATTCTTACGAATATTCGCAAATACGAATACGAATACATGACCTTGAGTGAATAATATCATCAACATCGTTTTTGTACGCACTGCAAATGTTAGAAATACTACGGAAAATAGTTTCGTTTTTCAACTAATGTTATAGAATGGTTCATATTTAAAAAAAAATTTTATTTAATGTATGAATCCTGTTTTATATTTTTATTAAAATTCTTATCTATATTTCTATAATTTTAATGTCAAATACTCGTATAATATTCGTGTTAATTTTGGCGAATACGATTACGAATACAAATATTGAAAATATAGCGAATACGAATATGAGTATTCGGAACATCCCTACTACATACAATTAAAAGTTACTTAAACGATTAGCCCAGCCCTATCACAATCATTCTTTGAAAATGTATTAAATTCTACATATATTGTCTGACTTGATCATTTTATAAGATCATTTAAGCTGCAATAATGTGCCTGTAATTAAAAGAATAGCTGTAGATTATACAGGTTTTGTAAGTTACCTTAGTTATAATTATTTCATTTTTAGAAAAACTCCAGTCAGCTAATAGTTTACATTTATGATAAAAAACCATGAAAATAGTAAAAATATATTTCGACTTTAATAAGTCTTCTTCAGTTTACATGTATTTTTCATTATAAAATTCTTTCTGTAAGGTAAAATACAATATTAGTTGTTAAAAACACAAAAATTACGATAAATAGAGAGAGTGAACGATATTCTAAAAACCTTAAAAATGCAAATTTACATATCTTGTTAGTCAAAGGTTTTTTTATAATTTTTTCTGTTGGTCATACTTTAAGTCATCTTTTTAATATCTATATCCTAGAATAAAAACAGCAATTTAAAACATGTTTCCCAGAACAACGTGTTTTAAAAATTTTAAAACACGAAACAAATATAGCAACAATAATGGTTTATTAACTACTATACAGAACAACACAAGCCAATAATAAAATTTAATTTTCACTCTTCTCATTAATGTGAAAGTGAAATTCACATTTATGAAAATATTGAAGAGTGCCATCATTGGTAGATGACAAAGCATCACTTGTAGAGAACTCGGTTCTAACATTGGCAGAACTAGCTGTTGTAGACGTAGCTCCCCCAAACACCTTTCTGGCAATTTTAATGCGTTCTTCTACGCAGTCTTCAATGTATCCTTCTGCAACGGTAGAAGAACGCCAGCCGCAATGTCGTTTCAGCGAAACTAGATCTCCACCTGCTGCAGCTAGCAAAGTTGCCGAGCTTCTTCGAAAACAGTGCCCCGTATAAGTTTTAAGATTTTCTAATTTCAGATATGCGGCAATTTTAGACGGAAGTTGACCGAAGGTGTTAATTCCCACAGGTTGTCGAGTACATTTCCCATTATTGTAAAACAGGAAAAATCGATCGTTAGGTGTGTTCGCGGGACGTAAAGACGCATATTTTCGGTATACGCTTAAAGGATTAATGACGAAGCCTTCTCCAATAACAGTGAACTTTCTATCTAAATGAGTTTTGGTATCTCGAAGTGTTACAATGAGAACTTCTCCAGTATCTTGGATATCGTTCACAGTGAGATGGCATAACTCCTTGCTCCTACATGCTTCAGCAATGCCGAAAATCAAAGCAGTCTATAAACGAAGGAAAAATTATGATTTGTTTTAACAACCAAAACGTAAATACCTTCACAAATAAATATGTTTCATCTGAAGCTTCTAACAAAAACTTTTGAATTTGTTCACGAGATAACACCTTCAATTTTTTCACATGATGCCCTACATTTATTTGTTTGAGATAAGCAACTACATTTCCATACTTCTCAATGCATAGGTTTTCTCTAACTTTTAAAGATGACTTCAGCATAGAGTAGTGAGGCCAAAGTGATGCAGGTGACAATGTTTCTTGCTGCAAATCAAATTAATTAAATATGAACGATGTAAATGAAAATGAAAATAATTGCAGACTTACCTTCTCGTCTAAATAGGCCAGAATTACATCTTCCGTCACCGATGAGACTTTGTTCTTTTCTCGCCAATGGCAGAAACTTAAATACACCTTCTCGTACGCTGCTTTGGATTTCACGGACAACAAAATCCCTTTATTTAAAATGTTTTGAGGAATTTCTTCTGACTTTTCCATTTTTGTTTATAAGGTGTTTATAAGTAAAATAAACAACATATCCATAGCGACTCGTGACCAACAGAAAAAATTTTGAATGACACTCTTGCGAAAACGCTTAAAATGTCTCGGGTGTCTATGCAACTCGACTGCGTCTCGTTGCATACCAACACCCTCGAACTTTAAGCTTGTGTTTTCGCACTCGTATCATTAATAACTACCATTTGTTTCCAAAATTGTTTATTTAAAGCAAATATCACTTCTAGATTCAATATCGGTGCTCTATACGTCATTCTATTTATTTGTTTCCTTTCCCACATGACTTATTCTAAAAGATTACTATAAATGGAAAAATTCTTCAACAAATATCACTGTATATAAGATAAAACTTACTAGTTGTAGAAATTCTCTTTGCAGAAATGTTTTATAGAAATGTTTGATTTTCCTTGTTAGGAAACTTGATAGTGATTTCTGCTATGTTTTGCAGTTTGAATATTGTCTTAATTTCCCTATATAAAAAGAATTATTTTAGATAAAATCCTTCTTTCTTATTAGTAATGCGATTGAACTTACTTGGTTTTTAACGATTTTTAAAAAATCAGATGATTTTTAAATTTTTAGGCCATTAATTAGTAAAGGAAGAATATTTCTCTTAATTCGTGTTGATAATTTAATATTTTCTGTTGTTTAGCAGAAAGCATGTTGGCATTCTAGGCGAAAATTATGGAAAGATTGAAGTTTGAAGGTCGTTTTTATTATTAAACGTTACTAAAATATTCTGAAAATAAGGAGTAACTGTTATAGTTTAAGTTTTATATAATTAAAATGTTGTATAACTAGGATGCCAACATGCTTTCTGCTAAACAATAGAAAATATTAAATTATCAACACGAATTAAGAGAAATATTCTTCCTTTACTAATTAATGGCCTAAAAATTAAAAAATCATCTGATTTTTTAAAAATCGTTAAAAACCAAGTAAGTTCAATCGCATTACTAATAAGAAAGAAGGATTTTATCTAAAATAATTCTTTTTATACAGGGAAATTAAGACAATATTCAAACTGCAAAACATAGCAGAAATCACTATCAAGTTTCCTAACAAGGAAAATCAAACATTTCTATAAAACATTTCTGCAAAGAGAATTTCTACAACTAGTAAGTTTGATCTTATATACAGTGATATTTGTTGAAGAATTTTTCCATCATTTATAGTAATCGTTTAGAATAAGTCATGTGGGAAAGGAAACAAATAAATAGAATGACGTATAGAGCACCGATATTGAATCTAGAAGTGATATTTGCTTTAAATAAACAATTTTGGAAACAAATAATATTATAAAGGAACCTTTGACTAACAAGGTATATAAATTTGCATTTTTAAGGTTTTTAGAATATCGTTCACTCTCCTATTTATCGTAATTTTTGTGTTTTTAACAACTAATATTGTATTTTACCTTACAGAAAGAATTTTATAATGAAAAATACGTGTAAACTGAAGAAGACTTATTAAAGTCGAAATATATTTTTACTATTTTCATGGTTTTTTATCATAAATGTAAACTATTAGCTGACTGGAGTTTTTCTAAAAATGAAATAATTTAAAATACAGCTGTAAAATTTTTTTTAACACAACTTAGTTATAATGTAGTTTGAATATAAATACGTTTTGATTTTGGGTCAGTAATGGCCATTGGCGTATTATGGCAGAAGCCTGAGAAGCCTGGGCTTGTACTAAATTTCAGGGGAGACAAATTGGAATCATCCACAAAAAATTGGTTCATCTTCGTCATAAAATATTAATTCCCAGGCTTGTACTGTTGCTATCACAAAAAAACTAGGACAATTTTTACTATTTTAGTTGAAGAAGTGACTTTAACTGTCAAGTGAATAACCCAAACCTGTCATATCTCATATCAAATTTTAATATTAAATACTACAATATAAAACAATTATAAAATTGGCAAACGTGCAATTTCCCGAATAGTTATATCATTTTCTTAGTAAGAAATAATCCTAGCTTTTTAAACTAAACTCATTCTAGGTATTATTGACAGTGACGTTTTGAAATAATTTCATATTTATTCATATGGCAGTTGCCAGTTAACAGTTCAAATTTACACAACTAAAAAATCCTTGTCCTAGTTTTTTTTTTGGTAACAATAGTACCTACAGAAATTGGAACCTAAAATTATCATAGCAAATAATTTCTGAATTTTCCTAATGCTAAGGAATAGATGAGCGTAAAATTTTAAGGGGCCTGGAGCAGTAACCATGGTTAATACGCTACTAGTAGTGGCAATTTAAATTTTGTAGTTTGAGCATATTTTGTATTTTAGAATTAGTTGCATTATTTATGCAAAAATAAAATACAAAGTATAAAGTAGCAGTTGAAGTTAAATATTGCAGAACTAGTAGTGGTGTATGGTATATAATATTTAATGAGGTGTAATTTTTTAGACTTGCCTGATGTGATTAGTTAGAACGCATTTTAATACATATTTTTTTGTAGTTTTTAACCAAGCAAAGTTGTGAGATTTTGATAAGTACAAAGTATGGTCAATATAAGTATTTACTGCATATTGTAAGAACTAATCATAAACACTATGGCAAGAAGATATTAAGTACCTATTAACTATTGTACCCTTTAGTTGAAATGTGAATAATAAAGAAATAATTAAACTTGTTCTTGTTTCTTTGGTTGTTGCAATGAAAATACTAGAAAACATATTTGCAGTGTTAGTTGTTCAATTGAGGTGACTAGTGGCTTTTAAGTAAGGCTGTATACCTGTGTGTTATTATTATGATAATATAATTCATACGTCACGTGACGCCTTTTGCTCCAATTGAAATTGAAAGTTCACTTGGTTATGAAGCTATCACAGTGATAATAATTTTATTTTGGCCTGCGGCACGTATTGCTTATACTTTATTATATTATCTTGGAAATATAACATGTGTTTGATTAATAAACGTGAAACCGTAGCGGCACATTCAACTCTTGCTTCGGACTCGTTAAATCTGCAGCTCGGTTTCACTTATAGATATCATCGATAATAATCGTAGGTAGCACTTGTTATATTAATACTGATAATAAATAAAAGTTGTTGTAATTATTGTAGACAATTGTCTAAAGGCAAACACCAGATAAATAAACTAAACAATAAATAAGTAACAATAAAACAACACAAAGTCATTTAAGGCATAGAAATAATGGCTGTAGGACACTTGCGTGCCGCTGTCAGTTTTATCTGTAATCCTACAGGTCAGTTGCTCGTGGTGATCTATTTGGGTACAGGACACTAGCATGCAGCGGTTAATTATCTTAATGATAGGTAATTAGGCAGGTAACATTAGGACATTAGCGTGCAGGCTTTTGTGATATCCGCATATCATCCATATAAATAAAGAAAATGTCTATAAAATTTATTCATAAAACATACAAAATTAGGCAAAATTAAACCCAGAATAGGTCTTCACTCCCAAATTTTTTTTTATTAGTTTGATCTGGATTTTGGTAAATGCGTCAACATCAAAATTTGTTATAATTATGTTATTATCGGTGGAATTCCACGGTGTTAACAGTTGAATTTATTAAAGTTATCTAAATAACAGGAGGTATAAAAGAGAATGGAATATGGCGAAGAAGAACAAATCAGGAACTAAAACAAAAAACCATCACTAGCAACGGTAGTCAGACAAAACAGATTGAGATGGCTGGGGCATATAAGAAGAATGAATGTAGAAGAACCGGTAAGAAGAATGCTAGATACAGAAGCTGAAGGAAGAAACTGAAAAGGCAGACCAAAGAAGACATGGTGAGATGATGTGCAGGAAGACTTACAAAAATATGTTCTAACAAACTGAAAAGTGACTTCAGAAAATAGAAAATTGTGGCAAAACACAATAAAAGCCATAGGCCTCTAGGCCTGCAGTGCTGTGATATATATATATATGTTATTATCGGTGGACTTCCACGGGGTTAACAGTTGAATTTATTAAAGTTACCTATTCAATTTATGTTTTGCAAGTTGTACGATAGTCGAAATGATTGAAAAAAACAATGATATTACATATTTCTAGCTTTATTTCTTATAATTGTAACATACACTTTTAACAAAATTGCAGCAAGAAATATGGCCACTTCTATTCAATTTAATCAAATTATCGTATTGCATACACTTTTTTAATTCATTATTGGCAAACCTAGGTTACATGTCTACGCAGTTGATCTTTACATACGTATTCAGCTGTACATCTTTTTTAACGCAGAAATAAAAGTAAATATATCTGGATGACTTCAATAAAATGATGAATTAAAATGACCATGAAAAGCCTCACAGCAATTGGTCGTTTTTTCAATTGTGGCAGTACAAGATGCTTACAAATGTAGTGGAAATAATGCACTTTTTTCTATATAATTATCAACTAAATAATCAAGAGTACTTAGTTATCTTACTATTATTTTTACTAACAATAAAAACTTCTTCAAAACAGTCGGCTACTTTATCAGGATTCATAAATAACATACCAAAAGTCTATCGCAACCAACAACCAATTTCGGAATTCGCATCTATATATTTTGAAACTAAACCTAAATTTTGAATTTTTCCCTCTATGCCTGAGTCAAATAAAAGCTACATTCTACTATTTTCCTCGCAGGCCATATATGTCTTATATTTAAATGAATTAAATTTTCAAAGTCACAAACAATTTCTGAAGGATTAAAAACTACATTTATGCCTTGAAAATACTCGCGTAATAACCTAAAACCTAAAGAATAAGTGAAACTGTGTTTATTAGGGAATAATACAAACAACACTGGTACGTCCATTTTTAAAAGCATGAACAGCAAATAATTGACAAAAAAATTGTGCAATAAACAAAAGTTTCATCTACATATATTTTATCGCAAGAGCATACATAAGTTAGGTTAGTCTCACAGGAGAAGGTAATTATATTCACTTGCTGATTGTTAATTCACCTTTGTTTGTAAAACAGTGTATAGTTTTCAAACCTTCATGAACGTCTTCCAATGACCAGTGTACTTCTACTTAGCCCTGTACTATTAATTTATATTGCTCTGAGTTCGCTAGCTTAAGCAGTCGTAGAGACACAAAACTCTATTAACAATGTCAGTACGGCTAAAAGAAAGCTAATGTTTTCTGGATTTGCTCGTTGTCATCTGGAATGCTGAAATTATGCATGCAAACACTGTAGCAATAAAAAACCCAACAGTTTACATAAAACGATATATAATCTGTAAGAAAAACACAAATACAAGAAAATACGTGTACATAACACATCAAGAATAAACGGCCAAACATACAGTGAAGCTGTCAGCAAGACTTTAATTGTCTAAGAGCGAAAGCTTTTTCTACTCGCGTTATTACATAACAATACATGTAAGAATACACACTATTTATATAAAAAGACATGCGTGAAATCACCTTAAATAGTGCGTTAATGTTCAACTGTCGACGCAAATTCAAACGCCGATAGCGCGAAATGTATTTAAATTCCGCGCATAAATACCCTAAAAGCGAAGCTGCCCATTCTTTAAAAGTGCTTGTGGCTGGAAGCGCTATACTACTAACGCTGCTTTGTTACGTTCAAATTAGCGATCCGCTGTGTGATCAAATGATGCAATGACTGCGTACTGGTTGCCGGTAATTTCCCGTTCCCTTGGGCACGAAAACTTTTGCCCACGAAGTCGCAATTGTTTATTGAAAATTGCCGAAAATGTTGCAATCGCTTCCTTACTTCGTATTGCAGTTTTAACTAGCAACTAACCTTGCAGTCGTTTAATGGCACAGGTACCTGGAGTGCAGTTCGGGGACGCTATAAACTGCAGCTGATCTCGGAGATGCTTCTAAGGTGATGGTCTGCTTCTGAAAACCGCCTCTCAGCTTGAAATGCAGCACGCGTCGGCTGCTCGCTAACGCAATTCTACCCAAACACTTTATAATGCACTTTTAAATCAGGCATCGCATCCCCTGGGTTTCGGACACCACGCTCTCGTGGCTTTACTCAATTGCGACTACTCCTTCCCGCGGTCATTCACGCACCTGCTGGCTTCGTTCTATTTTTAACTCCGCTACCTGGAATTAGCTGTCCTGCATATTCACTTCTGCACTCGCAAGATACTTATAGTGCGTGCATGAGAAAAAATGTGAGATGTATGTATGTATAGGGTGACACGAATTGATTCGCTACACGGGGAAGAGGTGGTAGAAGACTTCTTCTTGATCTATATATACTTTTTGTAATATTTTATGTTTCGTTATATCGTCAGTATGACAACGGACATGCAAAGCGCTGATTATTTATTTATAATTTGTTTCTAAGAAGATTAAATTGTCGAAATAAATTCGTAAATTTGTGATAATGGTATTTACGCAGAATCAGTTACTGATATAAACAATTGTGCAGTGCAATAAAAGAATATTTGAGCAACGAAACGTATATAAACAACCTGGCAACAAAGATAGCAGAAATTGTTGCAGAAAAATTCAACACTGACCTTAAAAACTTGAAAGAAAAATGTACATGACTAAAAGAACGTGTTACCAAGTCTGAAATGGAGAAAAAAGAACTAAGCAAGAAGGTAGATGCATTAGAGCAATATACGAGAAGAAATAGCGTCAGGATATTATTTGGAATCGAAGAACAGCGAAAGGAAGAATGTGACTAAGGAAGTGTTGGAGGTATTTAATAACAAATTAGGACTACAAATTTCTGCCGAACATATTGATCGATGCCACCATACAGGAATCTATACTGCAGTCAGAAAAAATCTAGAGGAGTAATAGTAAAGTTCATAAGTTACAAATATCGAAACGAGGTATTTACTAACAAAAAAAGCTGAAAGGGACACGAATCACGATAAAAGAGGATCTTACAAGGGCCAGACTAGAAATATTAAATGGAGCTGCTGATCACTTCGGTTTCCAAAATGTGTCTAAAGATGGATTCATTATTATCAACAAAAATGGAGAGTAAATCACCTGTCAAACGATGGCAGAATTAGAAAAATATGTAATTAGCAATGGTTTCCACTGCATGGTATACAATATGAAAACGAATTTTATTTGTATTAATTTCTAGTATTTTAATTCTTGTGTTTTTCTTTTTTATTGAGGCTTAAGGGCACCCTTAATTAATTAACCACCTTTATATCTAAAGTTAATCTATAAGTAGATTTTTAATTTTTTCTTATTTATAATTAGATTCCTTCATTTTTTCTTTCTTTTCCGAAAAGTATAAATTTCAGTTATATTTAATTATTCCAATAATTGTATACGAAACTATTATTCTTAGTTGAATTTATTTGCTTATATTAAAATAACATTTAGCGTTTGTACCTCAAAAAAAGGCTTTTCACAACGCATGCATTCACGGACAGAGATAGATATTTACTAGAAAAATGTTTATGGACTAAAAACAAGAACTTATTCATTTTGTGTGAGTGCTAGTGCTGAGGAATTTGATATAATATCACTGACAGAAGCTGGGCTCGATGCGAGTGTTTTTGATTCTGAATTAATTAGCAATTCGTATTGTGACGACCTTGGGATCAAGCCATTGCAAACATGTGACTCAGCGTCCCGATCATTCGAGAACGACCTAAGGCGGGGGCAGTGTCACGACCTTGAGCCGGTTCACGTGCGGACGGATGAGTCACACTCTTCGCGAAATGACCTTGGTGACTCATGCGCGCGAACACGTCAGCGTTGCTGGAAGGATCGAGCAAGGTCTCGATGTTTCCGGGATGACTCACCCGACGCATATATAAATACGCGAAAAGGAAATAAGAGCCAGTTGAAGTCGAAGTCCGAGTGCCGACTCCAGCTTTGAAGTACGCGGAAGCTGCTATATAAATAAACCCATGTGTACATAAAATTTAGCCATATAAATAACGCGTTGTAAATAAATCTAGCCAGATAAATCATTAATGTTTAAGTCACGTAAAAATAAATGAAGTGTATTTGTTGTTAGAAATAGTTCCTGATTAGTTTATAAATAAATTTGTGTTTCGCCTTGATAGTCTTGGGTTTTTGTAAATAGTAAAGATAAATTGCTGTACATAAACAAGAAGGGGCGTATAATTTTTAAATAGGCCAAAACGTAAAACGTAACAGTGGTGTCAGGTGTGGGGTTGTACCAGGGGGCTATAAAAAAACTATTTGACAAACATTAAATAAACTAATTGACTAACAAGTACCGATAAACGACAATCAGATAATAAATGTAAGTGTGTGTTGTGGATGCCTGTGACAAGATCCCAAAGCAGTAAGATGGAGGCCCAATTAAGCCAACTTTTCCAGCTGATGCAAGTTGGTCAGGATAAGGCAGAAAAAGGGCAAGAAAAGGCAGAAAAGGCGCAAGAGGATATTAACTAAGAATTGAAAGCCGGCCAAAAGCGGGCAGAAAAGCACAAGAGGATCGTAAGCAAGAGCTGAAAGCTGGACAGGAGTGTACTTAAGGAAGAGCTGAAAGCCGCGCAACAAGATGTTAAAGATGAACTTAAGGAAGATTACTTTATCATCAAAGGGTTAGGTCGAAATTAACTACAATTATTGTTTCTTATTTAAGATAAGTTGATTATATCAATATTTTTTAAATGCAAGTTAAATGTTTTTATTAAACTATTATCCTAATAAGCTCAATTTAGATATTGGTTCAATTGCAGTGCAGTTGTGTAGACGTGTATCCGACTTCGCTCTTCTCAACTAAATCGATTGTGAGTACTGAATCACATATTTCTAAGTTCAGCAAAGTACCTATAAAACGGTTATCAAGATGGCACCGATTAGCACTTGTCTAATGTGCAAACAAGGTTTAAATCCTGATAAGGAAATAAAATGCGACAATTGCAATCAGCCAGTACACACTACATGCTCGAAATTATCACGTAGCGAGGTTCAACTATTGACCTCGAAAGATCGCCGCATCAATTACTTTTGCATACATTGCGAACAACAACGCGCTGAATTAAAAGAACTAAAAAATCTTGTCTTAGACTTGAAAAAGGAAATAGAGCAGCTAAAAAATGCAAATGTATCGGCAGCACCAGGATCTCAATATCAACTTACTGAAACTATTATCGCAGAGATTACTGAACGCAATCGCCGTGCTCCAAACATCATATTATTTAATCTAGAGGAATCTTCATCGCAGTCTCCCGAGGAGCGGCAATCCCATGATATTCAACAAGCGGTTGATATCATTGAGAAGGTAAATCCTGAAATTTGCGCTAAAAATAATATTCGCGTGTTCCGATTAGGAGCGGCTCGCACTCAAGTGGATCGCCCGCTTAAAGTTGTGTTACCATCAGCAGCAGATGCCCTTGCAATTCTGAAGTTAAAAAGTAGGCTCCCACGGGATAGCAAAGTAAAAATTCGCTCCGATCAAACTCTTGCGCAACGGAATTACTTGAAACACGTGCAAGACACTTTAAAGGCCAGAATGCAGGATGGTGAGGAGGAACTTACTATTAAATACAAAAATGGAATACCTGAAATAGTTAAACTTCAAAAAAACTAAATACTCATAGCAGGCTGGTCGAAATTACTTACATGTACACCAATATTAATTCTCTAACATCAAAATTTAATGAATTTGAATTAACTGTAAATAGTCTTAATCCAACAATAATTTTGGTTACTGAGACGTGGTTAAACAGGGAAAAGCAAAGTAGTCTCGTAATGCTAACAAATTATACGCTGTGCAGAAAGGATAGGCAAACCAAACGGGGAGGAGGTGTCTGCATTTATGTAAAAAATGAGTTTAATTCGCGTAAAATAGTTGTTCAAGAAAATATTATGTATCCAACCGGAGAAAACGAGTCTATATGGCTTAACGTGAAGATAGATCGTACGGAAATTTTGATTGCGTGTATCTATCGTCCACCAGACTCCACTCCAGAAAAGGATGCGATTATGCTAAACTCACTATATAATGCTGCCCAACATAATCCTAACCTACTGATATTTGGTGATTTCAACTTTCCAGACATCAACTGGTCAAACGCATCTGTAACCAAGTCAAATAATGCTGCAACATTTTTTGTAGACATGTATTTGAATTGTAACTTGAAGCAACTGGTTCAGCAGCCCACTCGATATCGCAACAATGATAAACCGTCATTGTTGGATCTGATTCTTGCTACAGACTATGAATTCGTATCTTTTGTAAATTATCTACCCCCAATTGGAATCAGTGACCATCTAGTGCTATTGGCTACGTCGCAGATAGTCGCTGACAATTCGAGTACAAAATTTGAGATACCCAGAAGAAATTTTTTTAAGGCCAACTATGCTAATATAAACGATTTTTTACTGGCCAGTGGATTTCAGTCATCAGAAAATGTGAACGAATCTTTAGAGGAATTCTACAAATTGTTAGAATTGGCTATAACACTCGTTCCTGAAGATAAATTTAAAAAAATCACAGAGAAGCAGTGGATTACACCAAAATTGAAATCTAACATACACAAAAAACGTCGATTGTGGGACAGGTATCAACGTACCAAATTACGATCGGATTACGATGAATATCGTGTTTATGCAAATATTTTAAGATTAGAATTAAGAACTGCTAGGAGTAAATATGAAGCGAGCTTAGTGGATACTGGACCTAAGAACTTCTATAAATATATTAAACGACTTCGAAAATCTAAAACACTACCCGTTGTTCTACGAGGGTTAGATGATGATGAATTGCAGAGTGACCCCAGTGTAGTAGCCGAGATGTTTGCTAAACAATTTCACAGTGCATATGTTCGTGAAACTATGGAAGATTTCCCTTCTTTGACAAATTCTACCCGAGTAACATCGAGCATCACTTCAATAGAGTTTAACGAAGATTTAGTATACAAACAGTTGAACGCGCTAAATTCGCACTCCAGTCCTGGTCATAACGAGCCGTCACCACATTTCTTTAAATCTTGTGCGGCGACTCTGTGCGGTCCACTAGCCTCCATAATGAAGCAATCTCTACAGCAATCGAGAGTCCCAGCACCCTGAAAACAAGCTACTGTAATTCCTATTTACAAGAAGGGAGATAAGCTGTCACCCCAAAACTATCGACCTGTGAGCCTAACATCAGTGCTAGGAAAGTGTATGGAGGGAATAATAGCAGCAGAGCTTATACATTTTCTTATTGCAAATCACGTGATACCCGATACACAACATGGATTCATGCCTCGAAGATCAGTTGCAACTAATCTGTTGGTGAATCTCAACATCTGGACAAAAGCCTTCGATGAAAGCAAGGCAATCGACGTTGTATACATTGATTTTGAGAAGGCCTTCGATCGTGTACCCATTCGGAGGTTGATCTACAAGCTGGAGCACTATGGAATACGAGGAAACTTATTGAGGTGGTTGGAAGACTTCTTAACGAACAGGCATTTCAAAGTAAGAATAGAGGGTAAATTATCACAGACTTACTCGGTATTGAGTGGCGTACCACAAGGTTCGGTTCTGGGGCCCTTGCTTTTTCTCATATATGTGAGTGACCTTTCAAGCTGCTTACGTTCCAATCCAACCTTCTTTGCGGATGACACTAAACTTTTTAACTTCCCGGTTACACATGCAGATGTGTTACAAGCGGACCTAAAAGAACTGGAACTCTGGTCCTCGAGGTGGTTGCTGACGTTGAATGCCGATAAATGCAATATTTTGCATATAGGCTATAATAATCCGAAACTGGACTACATTTTGAATGGAATTACCCTGACAAAAGTAGACATGCAGGTAGATCTTGGCATCGCGATGACTGCAGATCTGAAGTGGTCCCATCATGTCACATCTATAGTGAAAAAGGCTAATGTCATGTTATATTTGGTGAGGTGTGCTTTTAAAGATATAACTCCAGAACTAATGCTGAAGATCTATAAGGTATATATTCGTCCAATACTAGAGAATGTATCGTCCGCTTGGTCACCTTACTTTGCGAAGGACATAGACTTAATTGAAAAAGTGCAAAGACGAGCAACGAAAATTCCTCGAGCTCTGAGGAACCTATCGTATGAAGACCGACTATCTAGGCTAGGTCTGACTACCCTACAACAAAGGCGCGAGCGTGGAGACCTCATTGAAACTTATAAAATTGTGTCGGGTTATTATTCTTGTTCGGTGGGTGTTTTTACGTTCAGCCAGAATGTTCATTTACGGGGTCATTCATACAAGTTAGTCTTAGATCGATGCAACAAGCTACCAAGAAAAAACTTTTTGTCTAACCGTGTGCAAAACTCTTGGAATTCTCTGCCAGCGAATATAGTGCTAAGTGAAAATAAAAACTTATTTAAAAATTCATTGGATGATTATTATTGTTCTCGATGATGTTATTGCGATCTCTGTATTGTTATTTTTGGATTTTTTTTTCAGTTGTTGCTAACTAAACTGCAATGTATATCTATATTGTAAATTTCTGACAGTAAGCAAAAATCGGCGTAGCCGCCTGCTTACTTAATAAATAATAATAATAAAAAAAGCCGCGCAAGAAAAAGTAGTCCAAAAACTTGAGGAAGGGCTGAAAGCCTGGCGAAGAAACGACAGTCGATGACTACGTGGGGAACCTGAAGAAGAGGATGGAAGAGTTCGGTCTCTGCTGTTGGATACTGGAGCGACGAAGTCCATCGCCAGGTCTGACGTAATACGGGACGAGGGTCAGCTGCTGCACAACAAGACACGCCTTCGCACTGCCACGGGAGGCGCAGTGACCACACATGGGGAAATTGATTTGACATCGAAGAATGGAAATCTAACCCTCAAGCATCGGGCCTTGATCGCAGACGTTGCGGACGAGTTCATCCTGGGAATGGATGTTAGGAATGAGTGTGGGTTCACTTTAGACCTGGGACGCGGGGTGTTGCCCGTGGGTGGGGAGGAGCTTTTCCTACACCCAAGAGAAGAGATCACAGTACGAGTGGTATTGGCGGAAGATGTTACTCTGCCGGTACGAACCGAGAGGGTCGTGGATGCATACCTGGATGGGGATCTCCGGGGAAACGTAGTGCGCAGGATTGAACCCGATTATGACAAGGAGGTCACTCATGGTATCCTGGTTGGGAAGACGTTGGTAAAGACTGGGCTTAAGGTCCCAGTAAGGATGATGAACGTCAACAGGGAACCGGCAACCGTCAGGAGAAACATAATCCTGGGAAGAGGCATGAGCAAACAAGAACGGAGGAAGATCGAAGATCTGGTGGCCCGGTACCAAGACATCTTTGAGTGCGGAGATAATCCCAGCGGCCGTACCAACGTAGTAAAACATAAATCATTTGAGTTTGGCAGAAGAGTCTTGCTGAGGACCGACCATGCTGCTCTAGGATGGCTACTGCAGTTCAAGAACCCTGAAGGACAGATGGCTAGGTGGATCAAGCGCCTACAAGAGTACGACTTTGGAATAAATCATCGACCTGGCACAGCACACCGCAACGCCGATGCGTTATCTAGGAGGCCCCGCCCTGCGGACTGCGGCCACTGATCGAAGCTAGAGAGTCGTGCGGTACACATCAATCGTACCACTGTAGTCGACGACTCGTGGGAGCTAGACGAGCTGCAGAACAGCCAGGAGAACGACCCCGACTTAGGCGCAGTTATAGCCTGGAAGCGAGATTGCCGTCGACCTACCTGGCAGGAGGTCTCCGCCACCAACCCTTTCGGTGAAGACCTATTGGGCGCAATGGGACTCCTTGCAGCTGGACAACAACGTCCTGACCAGCATCCTGGAAGATGAGGACGGTAGGACAACGAGATCACAATCGATGGTTCCATGGAGTAGAGTGGCCGAGGTTCTGCGCCACCTGCATGATGGCTCCTCTGGGGGACACTTTGGTTTGAAGAAGGCGTTGCAGAAGGTCCGCGAAAAGTTCTACTGGGCGAGCTGCAAAGATGACCTCCGAGAATGGTGCCGGAGGTGCGAAGCCTGCGCTACAGGAAACGGACCGGTTGGAAGACGTAGGCCTCCGATGTGGCAGTACAACGTCGGTGGTCCGTTTGAGGGGACAGCCATTGACATCGCCGAACCATGCCCCGAAACCGAATCGGGAAATAAATACATCCTGGCGTGCATGGGCTACTTCACCAAGTGGCCCGAAGCGTACACCCTTCCGAATCAAGGGGCCGGTACTGTCGCTGATGTTCTGGTGAAGGAGTGCTTCAGGCGCTTTAGAGTCCCTCTGGAGTTACATTCCGACCAGGGCCGGAATTTCGAGTCCGGACTGTTCCAGAACGTCTGCAAGCTACTGGGGATACACAAGACCCGCACTACTGCTCTCCATCCTCAATCAGACGGCATGGTGGAATGGATGAACCCAACCATGGGGAAGCATCTGTCCAAGGTTGTTTCCAAACATCAGCGTGACTGGGACCAGTGCATTCACCTGTTCCTGATGGCCTACCGATCGGCAGTAGAAGAGACAACCGGCGTCCAGATCGAGGTCTGCTGTTACAGCCGTTGTGAAGCATTGAGCCCACGGTGGACTGCTGCTTCTTCAGCCAGTCCATGTGCAAGAAGGGCACCGCCTGCAAATACCGCCATCGAACCCCCACAAGAGCGAGAAGACAGGCACCCGACGCAACTCGTTCTGGGACAGAACGACCTAAGGCGTGGGCAGTGTAACGACCTTGGGATCAGGCCATTGCAAACATATGACTCAATGTCCCGATCATTCGAGAACGACCTAAGGCGGGGGCAGTGTCACGACCTTGAGCCGGTTCACGTGCGGACGGATGAGTCACACCCTTCGAGAAACAAACTTGGTGACTAATGCGCGCGAACACGTCAGCGTTGCGGGAAGGATGGAGCAAGGTCTCGACGTTTCCGGGATGACTCACCCGGCGCATATATAAATACGCGAAAAGAAAATAAGAGCCAGTCGAAGTCGAAGTCCGAGGACCGACTCCAGCTTTGAAGTACGCGGAAGCTGCCATATAAATAAACCCGTGTGTACATAAATCCTAGCCATATAAATAATGCGTTGTAAATAAATCTAGCCAGATAAATCATTAATGTTTACGTCGCGTGAAAATAAATGAAGTGTATTTGTTGTTAGAAATAGTTCCTGATTAGTTTATAAATGAATTTGTGTTCCGCCTTAATAGTCCTGTGTGTTGTAAATAGTAAATATAAATTGCTGTAAAAAATGCTTAGAACAAGAAGCGGCGTATAATTTTTAAATAGCCCAAAACGTAAAACGTAACAGTATAATACATTCAGATGTGACAGAGATGGCATTCTAACTGGCAACGGTCGAGGTGGAGGTGTCTTGATTGCTATACTGAAAAAATATGAAGCAAAATTTATCAAAAATTGTAATGATGCATATTTCGAATCAATATTAGTAACTATAAAAACTCTTAGTAATGTCTACATAATAAATGTAGTATACTTAACACCCAACGTGCCATATGACACTTATCAAAGATTTTTTCATTTTGTTGAAAATAATACTCATGTAATCCTGTAAAAGATAACAATTTAATAATTATTGGGGATTTCAATTTACGTATTATTAGCGGATCAAACTTCAACCTCTTACATGGTAATAAAATTACTAAAGAGCTGGATTTATTTATGAATTTTTATACTTTAAAGTCATCAAATAGTATTACAAATGCAAACAATAAAACTTTGGATTTGATTTTATCTAATGCCGTCTTAAAATGTAGATAACGATGATCAGTCACTTGTTCCTCTTGATGCGCATCACCCCTCACTTGTTATGCTGTTGGAAATTATTAATAAACGTTCTGCTCGTACTACTGTCAGTACGCGAAACACAAACTTCAACATTTAATTTAAAAAAAGTGAAATTTTTCTTGAGAATTTTAATAATGTACCTAAATGAATGCGTTCAACATTTTTATCATTTTTTAAACTTAATATTTAGTATTTCCATCCCCAAAAAGTGTTTATTGAAAAATAAAAAGATTCATAGAATGAGAATAAAAAATTTAGAATACCATACGCGGGAGTTTAAGCGACTGCGTACGTTAGCAAAAAGATAGTTTCGACAAGATTTTCAAGAGTACCTATTTAAATAACATACAAAATAATTTGGAAACTGACATTAAAGTATTTTGGAATTTCATTAAAAATAAATAGTCTTGTAACAATACAGCACGCTTTTATGAGCATGATGAGATAAGATATATGTACGCAAGAAACAGCAGCTCAAGGATTCGCCAATTATTTTAGCTCGGTGTACGGTCAGCCATCGACATACAGACTGCGACAACAAAATGTTATTTCAGGTATTTAGGCATACATTCTTACCATTGAAAATATTTCACTTCTTGAAGTTTAAGAAGGAATTAAAAACCTAATGCCCAAACGATCATATGGACCTGACGGAGTTCCACATTATGTTATAAGAGCTTGTGTTGATGAACTAGCGGATCCCTTGCAGATCATCTTTAATATGTCAGTTAAAACAGGTGTATTTCCGGAGCAGTGGAAAACATCAAAAGTTACTCCAATTCGTAAATCGGGCAATATACATATAATGTTTCAAATTACAGAGCGATATCTGTACCTACTAATTTTATTAGCAACGGGAAAAGTCTTTGAGCAAATATCATATAAAAAAATATACTATCATGTTAAAAATAAAGTTTGTCATGAGCAACATGGCTTGAGAAAAGGAAAATCGGTACAAACAAACTTTTCGCTTTCTGTTAACTACATATCTGAGGTCTTTGAAAAGGGAGTTCAGGTGGATGTTTGTATACCGATTTTTCGAAGGCCTTTGATAGAGTTGATCATGACATACTACTAGACATGCTTTCGGAGATGAATCTACCAAGACCATTATTATATTATTTCGATCTTATCTGCAGGGGAGATCATAATACGTCATCATTAATGACCACGAATCTTAAACGTACTCAATGATGCATGGACTTCCTCAAGGGTATAACATGAGTCCTCTACTTTTTTAATTTTTTGTTAATGATGTATCGCGAGCTATACAAAAATAGCAACTTTTTACTTTTTGCTGACGATCTAAAATTATTCAGACCAATTTCTGTAACGCAAGATACTTTATTACTACAAAAAGACTTAGATGCTATTACAGAATGGAGCTTAAAAAATAAACTTTTTTTTAATGCTGACAAGTGTAGAGTGATGTCATATAGTTTGAGTAAGGAAAATGTTAAATATCACATGGATCACACATTACTCCAACGAGTTAATAAAATGAAAGATCTAGGTGTCCTGTTTACGGAAACACTAAGCTTCAGTTTGCACATCGAATCCACTGTAAACAAATGCATTTCGATATTTCTTTCCTAACCCCAAATTCAGTAAAAGAAATTAAAACTCGAAATAATGTCCCATTATTAAATCCTAATTATCGTTCTTTTAGAAAAATATATATAAATTTACTGTTAAAATAACAACATTATATTTAAAATGTCAATAATAATTAATACTTATTCAATATGATTGAATATTGCCCTTCTGTCCACACGAAACTTTTTTAGAGTAAATATCGAAATGCGGTTTTCACTAGCGTGTTAGACCCTTATTTGGCTATCTTTTGTTGCAATAAAAGTGATATCGTTGCATTTAATTTTTTTGAGAAAATCCATTTCATTTCTAGTGTTGCCGCCAAACGCCCTCTAGCGGCGACACAAGCAATTTAAATCAATCCGCTTAAGGCAGCGTTGATAGCCTAAGAAAGGCCCTTTTCAAAGACTCCAAGTTTGACAAAATGCGTTCAGCCATTTTGAAGTTATTGACATTTATTTCCGAAAATGTTCGGACACCCTACACCACTTTCCCTTAAGAGATATAGCAAAAAGCATTTCACGAAAAAGAATCGAATTTATATCAGCTTTAAAACGGTGTCCAGTTTAGCTATCTGTAATATAAGAATATATCTCAGAAAACGAGATTTAAAATTTAAGAATGCGATTACGCCCCCTGGCGGGCATTCTAGAAACTTAAAAATAATTTTCAGCATTTTCTCTTGGCCGCTTTAGTCATAAATTTTTTTACGACAATTACTTTTCGAGATAGGGCCGAGAGCCATTCTTATTGGGACACCCGGTACAATACTGATTTATATAAAAACAGTTATTACAGTTATTATTTCTAATTAATTGCACCTTTTTAAAATGTCTTTACTTCCTTTCGAGTTGGTATACTTAAATAAACACCCACCTTGTATGGTCTTTACTTTTTCTCCAAAAGAACAGCTTGGCCCCGTTTGTATACTGCTGGAATGCACCACTCACTAACTAACAGCTTACTCCTGTTGACTGCAACTGATGTATCCTGATCTCCCGGCTGCTATGAGGACAGACTGCTTTTCACTCTGCTCACGTATCTGCTACCTTCCAGAAACACCTCCTTCTAACAGCTCTATGGTAAGTTAGCTGTCACAGAAAAAACTCCAACTATATCCTTCTTCCGTAGCTCCAAGATTCCCCATTCTCTGTTGTCAGTAACCAACAGCATATCTCAGACCCAGTCCTGTCTCTACTACCATCCTTTAATGGATCCCTTCGTCTCTAGAATACAGCACTCAGGAACATCCAAAGCAATATAATCACTTGTCAAACTGTATGTCCCTGAATAAATCTATTTTCATATAAATTTTCAATTCTTCTAGTTTATGCAATTAACAATTCCCATTTTCATCTGGATTTACCATATATCATGTATCTTCTGTAACTATTACTTCTTTATTCTTGCTTGTTAAATATTTAGGTTCTTTCACACCACGTAGATTTTGATATAGCTTCTATTATATTTTCCAAAAAATTTTAAAATAAACGGGGTCAAAATTCCACTTTTTATTACGATCAAAATTCAAAATACATGTTTTTCAATTTGTTATTTTCTAGTTATTCTTTTGAACAAAATTTTCTCCTAACTACCATATGTTTCATTATTAATGCCTTCTAGTTATTTTATATTATTTGATCTCTACCTACTAAATTTAAATTCTTACCATAATTTCCATTCGTCATTTTTGATAATACCATCTATTAACTTTATAGATTCAAAACACATGTAAAACGTTCAATAGGTATCTTTTCATTAATAATTTGTTCTAATTAGACTTATTTAATAAACTCATTTCAAACATCCTCTACCTTTTGAATTGGTCAAAATAGATTGCATTGATATTCCAAATTTCTTTTATAGATTCTAAATTTATTCAAAATTCACATATAATGTATCATAACAATATATAATTCTTCTGTACGTCTGTATGTCACTGAACTCCTCCTAAGCGGAGGATGGTTTAGAATTTTAGATTCACAATTGGACCAGGTAGGTGGCGCTGCAATGGGTTCTAGGATTTTTTAAAATTTTTTTTTGACGATTTAAAAATTTGTTTGTTTAAAGATTTCTCGCATACCAGAACATATAACCCCAATATTTCACCCCCCCCCCTCCACCACCCCCCAATATTTTAAAATGAAAAAAAAATCAAAAATTCGAATATCGAAAAAACGTTTGCTGAATCCGCTAATAGCAGTCAGCAGGCAGGACAACGCTTGTCGGGTCCCCCAAAATTTCACCTCTCCCCAATATTTTTTAAAATGGAAAAAAATCGAAAATGTGAATATCGAAAAAACGTTTGCTGAACCCGCTAAGAGCAGGCAGCGGGCAGGAGAACGTCTCTGTCGGGTCCGCTAGTTTTATTATAATTTTCTCATAACTTTTTAATGGACTGAAAGTGAAATACATATATTTCATTTCATTTTCTTGTTTATTTTGTAGCTGTAACATGTCATACATTAAGTTTTTTAAAATTTTATATACTGAATGTTAATAAATTTCTTTTTCACCATTACTTAATTTCTTGTATTATTTACTTATTATTCAGTATTAGTACAGTCATTAAAAGGAAATGAAACGGATTTGCTTACAAAAGGTCATGAAGTTTTGAAACTTGGCAGGAATGTCGACCCACATGCCCTAAAGATGCCTCTTAATTTGCGACCTCGGGAGGTCGCCACTCGCGCCGCCATCTTGAAAAAATGGCGCCCAAAAACAGTTTTTCGGGTATAACTCCGTTCCTGTTAATCCTATGCAAAAAAGTTCTGATTATAAATTAAAGAAGATCAAATTTTCTACAAAACAACACTAATAACTTGTAATATTGATAGTTTTCGAGTTAGCGGGATGTGAAGTAGAGGGAAAATTTCGAATTCGCGAAAAAACTGCGTTTTTACACGAATTTTTTCACTTTATCTATTTTTACCTAATAAAATCACTATATCCATTACATACAATTACACGTGAGACCCCAACACCCTGCACTGTTCCAATGAAAGTCCCCCAATAGGGCGGATCTACTCGACATGGGCAATGCGGAATGTTAGTCATTGGACTTGTGTTAAGGTGTGGTTAAAGTGATAGCATATTACGATATTTGTTATATTATGGTAAACAAGCAAACTACGCGCACGTGAAATAGGATACGCGAAAGGTCAAGCTTCGATCCGAGCGCTAAGATAAGAAAAACAAAACCTAAACAAATATAAACATCTGTGAAGCCGTGAGATTTTATTTTGTGTCACAGACACACAGACACACATTAAGGAAAATTATATTATAGATGTCGTCATATGCTGTCATGTTTACAACGTTGGGTTACGTTTACACACATGCACAATGCCAGTCGTTTGTATCCGCCGAAGAATATGAATTTCCACGTTGGAACGCATGTAAACCGCTACCGCATGTACAGTCGTGTTCAAATAAATCTGGGACAATGTTTTTTTCATATGTAGGTTCAGTTAAGAATAACTTCATGGATTTTCTGCTATCAGAAAGAGTTAGGTACATTAAACTTTAACAGGTAATGAAATCTGTAACTCTTTCTGGTAAGAGGAAATCCATGGCGATATTCTTCAATTCTTAACTCAACCTGCATGTGAAAAAAACACTGTCCCAGATTTATTTGCACACGACTGTACATGTCCAAATCTGCGCGAGATAAAGAGAGACTATACTGAGTACCAACCAAATCTTCCTTGTTCAAAGCATTCACGCCCATTGATTCACCTGAACAACAGAGCCGAAGCTTTCATGTTCTGGACGGTGGATTTTTGTTGCACCGAGTGGTATGGCATCGCAATGATTCGTTCGGAACAATTTGTATACTTTATGTGGAATACGTCAAGCGGCACTATTGATCAAACGCATGTACAGTTTTTGACGGTTATCCGGATAACTTCGATAGCATGAGCACGAAAATCGCGGAAAGACATCGACGTTTCAGGTCGCAAACCTGCGCTGATGTCGTTTTCGATGAAGCAATGATTTCCACTGTTTTGCAAGAAAAGTTTCTGTCTACCGATTCGAACAAAAGGCGTTTAATTCCTATGTTAATGAAGAAGTTTGAAGAGCATGGTTATACAGTAAAGCAATCCGTGGAGGATGCGAATTTGTTCATCGTCCAAACAGCGCTCGATATGTCCTCTTCATATCCGTTTGTTGATGTTGTAGGGGAAGACATAGATCTATTGGTTCTGTTAACCGCAAGGGCACGAGATCATGCCAATGTTGATTTACGAAAACCAGCCAGATGAAAGATTGCGGAACAGATATTTTCTGGGCAAAGCCTCAACTACAAGGATACTGTAGCGAAGAATTTTCAGTTTCTCCATGCATTCAGTGGTTGCGATACCACCTGTGCTCTGTTCAACCCGAGGGAAAATCAAATTTTTCAACCTCCTTCAAAAGAACGACAAGTTGGCTGATAGTATTAAAATCTTTCAACATCCAGAAGCAGACGTTAATGCTCTTGCTACAGGTGGAAAATCATTTTTACTGGCATTGTACGGTGCATCGCATGAAAACGACTTATTGGATTCCCTCCAATACGAATGTTTTGTGAAGGCTGTTTCCAAAAACAAATTTAACCTTGCCTTCCCGCCTCCCACAGAAGATTCTGTACGTCAGCATTGCCTACGGACATATCATCAAGTTCAGATGTGGAATGGCATTACGAAAAACCCGGAGGAATACGGTTGGCAGAAAACAAGAACAGGGCTTGATGCTGTTCGCGCAACAAAACAGCCAGCCCCCGACATACTTCTCCAGTCAATTTCTTGCAGATGTAAAAAAGGCTGTGGGACCGCAGGCGGGTGTCGGAAGATCGGGTTAAAATGTTCCGCACTCTGTCTCTATTGCAATGGTGTAGCTTGCGAAAACATTCCTGACATTGTGGAAGATTCTTACGAAGAGGACGATAATGAGGCTGCAGATATTCTTGACTCCCTACAAATGTACGAGGAGCATGAAAGAAAAGAAGAAGAGGTTGGTGACTCGGAAAAATCATTTGCGCCAAAACTATCGCAACGTGCAAAACTGCGGAAAAGCAAGTAGGTAATCAATTTGATTGTGGAAACCACGTAAAAAAAAGTGCCGATGCACTCTACCTCATGGGTGGTGTAGAAACGAGTTGCAATATGTATTGGTTTTAATAATGTTTCTGTACAACAAACTACAGAGAAGTTAATTTGTAGTTAATGTGAAAAAACTGTTGAAAATACAGATTTTTTGCGAATTTAAAATGTTCGTTTTATTTCTAAGCCCTTTTACTGGAAAACTATCGATCTGACAAAAAAATATTATTAGTTCTGTTTAGTAGAAAATTTTCTTCTCTTTAATTTATAATCAGAACTTTTTTGCATAGGATTAACAGGAACGGAGTTATACGGCAAAAACTGTTTTTGGGTGACATTTTTCCAAGATGGCGGCGCGAGCGGCGACCTCCCGAGGTCGCAAATTAAGAGCCATAGTTAGGGCATATGGGCCGACATTCCTGCCAAGTTTAAAAACTTCATGACCTTTTGTAACCTAAAATATTATAATGACTGGACTATATAATGATTTAAGGTATCAAAAATGCTTAATAGACTGAATGTGAAATTGTATTTACATACATTTTTTGTTAACCAACGTACTAGACCAGTAGCAAAGTAGTTTTACGCTTTTGCAAAAGGTCGGGTTGTTTCCATTTTTGAATATGTTTACGAGATCAGGGTTATAATAAAAATTCCAAGTTTTCCAACTTTTTCAGCTGCCGCTCGCGCCGGCGTATTAACAAAATTGTGCTCAAATCCGTTTTTTTCACATTTTCCTTACCAGTGCATTCTAGGAGCAAAATAGCTAGTATAAATTATATAGCAGACATGTTTTTGTTTGAACATAAACAATAATCATGAAGAAATCGTTTCAAAAGCAAGCACTGTGGATATTTAGTTCACTTGCAAAAAAATAAACAAAAGTTGTAGAAAATTGTGGCTTCTATAATATTAATAATAACTATTGTCATCTTAGAATGCACTGCTAAGGAGATAATGTGGAAAAACTGGTTTAGAGAGCCTTTTTTCCAAGATTGAGACAAGATCGGCAACTCGAAATGTTGGAAAACTTGGTACTTTTATTAAGACCTCGAACTGGTAAACATATACATAAATTGAAACTACCCCTTTTGCAGGACAAGGCTCCTTTTTGTACTCTGCTACTGGACTATAATACAAACATACAGTTTTGAACTGGCCCGTATCAGGTTCAAAAAGTGGGTCCGATAACATTAGAATCCCATTTCACTTTCAGTCCATTAAACATTTGTCTGGCGCCGAAACGCCTGGCGCCCAAACGCCTGGCGTCCAAACAAAACACACTCAGCACCTAATAGAATTTAATCCACTTCTAGAATGAAACAATTTTGTTTACTATATGTTAATTCTCTTTTTTTTTGGAATTGTGTAGGCACATTTTTCCGGTGCTCTGGGCTAATTTATTTCTTTCCTGGATTCAGATCGGTCACATGCATAAATTTCACAAGAACTGGCGACTTACCAGAAATTCCATAACGCCCCTGCGGTCTGGGGTTGTAAATCAGAAATATGATACTGGGGGTTGCAAAGTGGTCGGCGAGCCCTTTCATTTAGCAGGTGGTCACACACGCTCGTCCGCGAACATAAGCCCAGCCAATTTCACTCAGTCATGCAAGCAAAACAACAAACATTCAGCTTTTAGCAGTAATGTGCTCATTACATAATACTTACAGGGGGTCGTGTGGGCCCCCCCGCGTCGTCCCGCGCCGCATCTCGAAGAAGCTATCATCAGGTATATTCTTCGGTGCACCTTCGATGATGTGCCTGTAATAATCCTGAAAACACGGATGCTTACCGCATCTAGTATGCCTTAACCGAACGTTAACGGCATCAATGGGTCCAACCCATGTCAATGTAACCCACAATTACGATGGCCGCATGGACCGTAAAAGGCACAGGTACAAGGCATCTTTGGGAGATGAGCTTCCCAAGCCACCCAATCGCGCTAATTGGGTCACTGATAAGCACAATGCTTATCAGGTCAAGGGTCGTGGGCCATCTCGCCGGATAGCCATTAACCCAGGTATGAGGGCACCCTCTGCGACAATGAACAGCGATCCAATTAACAAAGCTGTCTATAATCAGCATCAGTACGAGACAATATCGAATGCTCGTATTAGCTGTACACTAGATACATTCACTAAGCTACTCAGGCACTAGTATTCTACTTAGATATTACAGACCTCATCGTTTTATCCACTCAATTATAATCTACAATTCATTTCACTTCAAAACATAATCTCGGTGGAACCACACACTCACGAAGAATTAGGCTCGCGTCCACACATGTGCGATCTCGCCTACAGACTGCCCAAAAAACATAAGCACCCTCGCATTCTAAAATGCAACCCCTAGTCGGTTCGCGTTCACAACATTCCAAATATGGGAATTCTCGGCTAAAGGCCTTTCCATAATTTAAATCTACCTGCTAAAACGCCGGCCGATTCTTAAAAACAGCCCTCCGCCTGTAAATTGATTTGGGACTCGTTTCGATTTAGTGCTAAATTTAGAACGTATTATATTTCAGTAGCTGGTTTAGTCGAAAGCTCATAATTATACGACTACAAATGAAATAATAGCATATTTTCCAACAGCCCCAAGAACACGAAAGTAAATATTACAACAATTGGCTTGGTATTATTATTATTAGAGAAATTTGTGTAAATAATTATTTCAAATGGCTTTCCTTGTTACCACAAAATTAGGTGAAGAAGAAAAAAAATATATCTTGGATGTAATTGCGGCACGACACGAACTTTTGCTTTTACGGTCCTAAGTTAACAATTTTATTTAAATGGACTTGCAACATAGTTACTATTTTTGACACAGTTTATTATTGTGAACATTTATTTGGCTCACTACATGCATCATATGTTGTTTATTATAATATTTATACTACTAATATACACATTTATTTTTATAATATCATCTCCCTACCTTGGGTCAAATGTAAGATCACATTTATTAATTAAAGTTTTTTTTTCACTGTTATTATTATTTAATTGTGTAATATTTACCTTGTCGCCAATTTTTGGTAACCTAGCTTATTGTGGTATTACTAAAACGACTAACGTAAACACAAACGACTTTATTCTTCGCACGGTCTACACAGTATGAATACTACCGATCAACTAACTTTTCGATAAAGTATTAATGTAATATTTTATTACCTAAACTTATGACTAAGAATAACTCATTCTTATATTACTAATACATATGCTAAACAGCAAGCGGTAACTATATAATTTATATGACAGAATGAGGCACAGGTGTATTAGCCGTTCTCCACAGTATTGATACATCTTCTATATATATAAAAATGAATCCCTATTTCCCTTGGTCACGCCATAACTTGAAAACGACTTTACCGATTTTATTCATCTTTTTTTTAAAGTCTTCTAATACTGTGTAGAAGGTTCTTACGGAAAGAAAAATTAAGAAAATCCAAAGGGAAAGCCGGAAAATTTAAAAATATCGAAAGTGTGTTGTTTCTATTTGCAGTCACACCTGTGCTTAATGGTTTGAAGGGTTTCCCCATAATGTCATAATCCGCATCAGGTAACCGAAGGCGGAAGATGTAACACACTAATAGCAATTTATGTAATTCCAAATGCTTTACATAAGTCGTCGCAGTCAGTCAGTCAGACATTCAAATTTGGTTTGTGCACAAGTGATTGTGAAAACAATTCCGTGTCATTTTAGTGTCGGTTACAATGCCAAAGGCACGACGAGTTAACATAGGTCGTCGAAGATAGTCAGGTGCGCGGGTATCTACTTTACGTGCGAACCGCAACGATGACCAGCGCGCTACGGATAATGAAAATAGTTGTAGCTATTAGCATGTTTTTAAAATGAAAGAAATCGAAAATTCGAATATCGGAAAAACGTTTGCTGAACCCGCTAATAGCAGCCAAATCAATGTTCGGGCAGGACAACGTCTGTCCGGTTCGCTACCCCTTAGAGGGTGAAATGGGGTAAAGAAGCCTAAAATCGATATGGGTGTCGTTATTGAGGTTTTTTGGGATGTTGATTGCGAAAACGGCATTTATTTTTAAGTCCAAGACGATGGACATGACATAAAATTAAAACTTTATAGTGGTTAAACGGGGTTTTAGAGACAAACTATTTTTGGACAGAACAACGTTTGCCGGGAGGGGACGGGACGCGATGGGAAGGGATGGGACGGGACTGGACGAGACGGGAAGGGACAGGAATGGACGGGGCGGGACGGGACGGGACTGAATTGGACGGGACGGGACGGGAAGGGATGGGATGGTAGGGGAGGAAACGAGAAGGGATGGGACGGGACGGGACGGTAAAGGACGGCACGGTACTGGACGGGACAGTACGGGACGGGACCGGACGGGGACTGGGATGGGATGGGATGACAAAAAATAATTAGTCATTATTTAATACACAAATAACGAACCGCGAGCGTACGAAGTCGCGGGTTACAGCTAGAAAATGGCATACATTTTTAAGTCCAAGACGATGGACATGATATAAAATTAAAACTCTATAGTGGTTAAACGGGGTTTCAGAGACAAATTATTTTTGGGCAGAACAACGTTTGCCGGGCCAGCTCGTAAAACAATAGATACAAAATTAAAATCACAAGTTGCAAAAATATAGAATTTGAGACCAATTTCGTTTCTACTGTTAACTCGAATTGTTAATATTCATCATGTTTATCTAGAACTCATAACTAAAATGAAAACGAAAGGAAATAGGAGGAGGGAATTGCTCTCGCATTGCATATGTTAGCTTTACGATATTATTCAACATGTCTAATATTAAAATGTATACGTACAACATCTTTGCTACTATTTTTCAAAAGTGCATTTCAAAAAGAGTTATTACATTATCGATCAACCTTTTACAATCAACATCTCAACTAATGGAGCTGATTGAACATGCAGGGTTAATCTTAAATGGCAGATAATATTGAAACTGCTTGATTTTACATTAAAAACCAAGCACTGTAGTCTCATGCCAATTTAATTTTAACTTACTGGATTCGGAGTTACTGGCAAAATTATATTTGGATTTGTTTGCAGTAGGATATTTTTAACAAAGAATGACTTTCAGGTTTAGTTAAAGCAACAGAATAAATAAATTATCTGTTCTTGTTCACTTACAATTACCTTTGATTTTTGAAAATGTTGTGTTGCTTATGTATTTCAGAAATATTGCTACTAGGTACAGTGGTATTTACTAAGGTTACGTTACTGTGTTGTTATAGTTTCATGATATCGTAGGCGACTAAGATGATTGTTTAAGCACCACACAACACAGTGTTGTTAAGTCTGTAAAACTTCAAATTAATAATTCTTCTAAAATAGATATACACTTCTTTAGTCAGTACCTAATTAATGCAAATTAGTGTGGTGTGAGCATTCCTTATCCAGTAATTTAAATGAAATTGTAATGGGACTTCAATGTTTGGTTTTTAATATAAAATCATGAGTATTATTCACTATTTAGGATTCACCCTGTATAAAGGTGTATCTTTATGTACAGGCCTAGCCGATCTGAAAAGATGTTTGACTCTGTGGAACACAAATATAATTTAGAAGTTTTAGAATATTACGTACCAGGTAAGAAAGAAATAGACCAGAATTATTCAACAAATCATATCAAATAGTGTGGCAATAACCAATGGTACGAAAATTTTAAAAGAAGACTGAGGCTGTATGATCTGTTATCTCCAGGCCTATTTAACACTACACTAGACAAAAGTGTCGAAACGTTAAAAATTTAATCAATACTAGTCTGGAAATTCTTCTTCTACGGAAGATAGATTTTATGCTCTGCAGTGTTGAGCATTGAGCACTATGCATTTGTAGTATACAAAATAATGCTTAAGATTTCTTTCATAATAAACGCCTGTTTAATTGTTTTGTAAGAGAACTAATATCCTTTATCTAATAGACTTGTCTGTCCGTCCATCCTTCCGTCCGGGACGCTGTTTCAGCAGCCAAACCGTAAGAGATAGAGAAAAAAGTTATTAAAGTTATATGTTTGGAATGGTCATGTCAGGTCAGAAAACGAATTTCAGTCACGTGACACTTCCGGTTTTAGAGAAATAAAAAAAAAACCTGCTTTCAAATAGAACGCGGAGCTGCGACCCTCTGCGCCTTAAAACCTCGATCGGTTAGGCAACCACTTTGACACCTTCCAGGTCTGGGTACAGTTTTTATTTGATACGCGTTCTATTTGATAAACGGTCTTTTTTGTTTTTTTAAATGAGACATTTGTCTCACTGGATTGCTTGTATATTTATAATATGTTAAACAAACGTTTAAAGTACGACTAAAATTTAATCGAGGTGTGAATTGAAGCTTTCATCGGTTTTCCGATCACGGCCTACTATCAAAACATGTTTTTTTGAGCATGTATCTCGATTATTAGGTATTTATGGAATTAAGTGTAGAAAATAAGAGGTATTGAAAACAATCAGGACTGTAATTAAAAGCAAGAAAGCGCCTGGGTTTGATTTAATCACTGCTAAAGTGCTGCAAGAATTACCTGCAAGATGTTTTAAATTAATAATCTCCATTTTTAATGCTTTACTTTGCCTCAACTATTTCCCTAGTATTTGGAGAGTGGCTTAAATCATTATGATTTTGAAACCCGTAAAAAGAACAGACCAATAAGTCTTTTTGAAAGTCTATATCTTGAAACAAATCTTGAAAGTCTATATACACCTCATACTAGAACATCAGCTTGAACTCCATAATAACTATGTAACCCTAGAATAGGTCCACAGGCTAGTCAACAAAATAAATGGAGACCTTGATGCAAACGGTAGCAGTAGGTATTTCTAGATATATCTCAGGCCTTTGAAAATGTAACTGCCACTTCCTCACTTTTTACTTCTTAAATCGTATTTCAGGAACAGGCACTTCCTTGTAGAACAAAATAATGAATATTCTGATCTTCTGCTTATCCAATCTGGTGTCCCACAAAGGGTGCAGATTTAGCTACAACATTATCGACAATTTGTAATGGTACGAAACGCGCTTTACGACAAACCAAACAATGCTAACGGCTAGTGCGTACGCTAACTCAAATTCGGGAATGGATTACATAGGACATCTGCCCCAGCCCGTTACAAAAGGGATGCCGACTAGCTTCAGTGAAGCGAAAGGGGTCCAACACGAGATCACACAAGGCAACGGTCTAATTAACGAAAAGCAGATCTTAATCGCCAAGGCGCCACCACGATTCTTACAAGAGAAAAATACCGAGAAAAAGTGGAAGCATAATGGGACACCTTTCAACTATAACCTTGGCAGTGTCCGGTCAGCTAGCCACGTGCAACATAATCGAACTTACCTTTTGAAAACTCACTTGAACAGCTTGCTAAACTCCTTTTACACTGCAAAAGTACATACAAAAATCGCATGCACAACATAAAAAAAACACAGTTAATAGTACAGTAAAATTGTCGGAAAATACCCCGTCACCTTAAAAAAATTGGCCGCAGCGATTCCTCTTGCCCAGTGGTTTAGGGTCATTAGACAAGTGTAAAACCAAAAAGGCGTCACCCCACCCCTTGCCAAACAGCCGCCATCTTGATAACAATTGAATTTGTTTTTTCTCGCGATCCATTGGTCGTACAGAAAAAGTTATGGAACAAAAAATGTTGGAAATAAAATTCTACACATTTTTTATTGTTACCGCGATACCGAGAAGTTGGTATTTTAAATGGTAGAGGGCGACAAAGTTACCAAAAATTTGTTTCCGCCATTCTAGTTCTGTGGGGGTGGTTTTTTCCGAAAATTGCAAATGTGAAAGTTGTAGTGCTTGAAAAAATATGCACGAATCTCTGTTAATAATAGGATTGATTTAAATAGTTTTCGAGTGACAGCCCTTCAAAGTCCGCGCAGCGTAGGAAATGTACGATATATTCCGGTGCAGCAAAGTAACCATTTCTTTTTTGCGAGATCAAATCGTCACGTCGCTCAAGTAGTTTCAATGTGAATAGGTTTTCAGAACCTACAGAAATCCTACACATTTTGGTCATTGCCGCGATACCGAGAAATTGGCATTGGTAAAAGAAATGAAAATTATGGGAAAGGAATGTACGAGCCCAGAATTATATAATTTGGCTCAGATCCGTAAAGCTCTTAAATTTGCTGGTTTTTACTTATTATATAATATGATAATTATAATTGTTTGTAAATTTTGCCACAGGAATGACCAAAATTCAACAAAGTGACAATTGCTTTACTACGCGCCATTTTTGCAAAAATAATACAGATACCCGACTGTCTATATGTTATTAAACAACAAACAGCTTGTTTGACTTCAACTAAAACATGCTACGGTGAACGAAATTATATTTTGATAGTTTGGGCCAAATGAAATGAATCGGTAATTTATTTTAAAGTTAGTGTTTCCCGACTATTTTTTGTAATTTGTTATTGTTAAAGCTGTTGTAATACTGCTAAAAACGTCTACAATTACGATGTAAAAATATTGACCATAAAGATTTTCTTTTGTGGGTACAAAATAAAAATGTTGTTCTCTGAATGTCATTTTTGGCAGTGGTCTATTATGATATGTTTTTCGGACTTTTTCCACTGTCAGTGGAAAAAGTCCGAAAAACATATCAAAATAAAGATATCGGAAAAATCTTAACTGTGCCAAATGCTTCGATTCTGGGCTCGTATATTGAAAATAATTTCTTTTTGCATAAACCCTAAGATATATTGTAGTCTAGTCAGACACGTTTTCTTTTTTTGGAGCTGTTTCTTCGTCTTGGTTCGGAGCCTCGGACACAACCGAGTCATTATCGACCATGATAGAAATGTTGCTTGAACTTTTATTGAAAAAAGAGCCCACAACTTGTTATAAACGCAATGTGAAAAATTTTTGGAAAAAATCCGTGAATACAATTGCGTGTGCCGTTTTGTGATTGTATTCTGATTAAAAATGGATAATAGTACCAGCGATAATAGTTTTCTTTATGTTAACCAAATGGCAGACATAGCATCTCGTTAGTTATAATAAGTGCGGGATATAAATAATTTACTTCTCTCCTCTTCTCCGCGCTGTGCGGACTTTGAAGGGCTGTCACTCGGAGACTATTTAAATCAATCGCATTATTAAAAGAGATTCGTGTATATTTTTTCAAGCACTACAACTTTCACATTCGCAATTTTCGGAAAAAAACACCCCCACAGCGCTGGAATGGCGGAAACAGATTTTTGGTAACTTTGTCGCCCTCCACCGTTTTAAATACCAACTTCCCGGTATCGCGGCAAAGATCAAAAATGTGTAGAATTTTATTTCCAACATTTTTTGTTCAATAAATTTTTCTATGCGACCAATGGATCGCAAGAAAAAACAAATTCAATTGTTATCAAGATGGCGGCTGTTTGGCAAGGGGTGGGGTGACGCCTTTTTGGTTTTACACTTGTCTAATGACCCTAAACCACTGGGCAAGAGGAATCGCAGCGGCCAATTTTTTTAAGGTAAAACGACAATTTTACTGTACTATAAACAAACATAAAAAGGAATTAGCAAAATATTTAAATGGATAAAGGTTAAGTACATAAAAATATGAAATGGGTTAGCAATGGTTAAATATGTAAAATTACATAACGTCTTAATCTAGTAAGGAAGCTGCAAATTTGACATCAATTAACGAAATGACTTGTAAACGGTATTAACACTGAATTATCAAAATACTCACTCAATAAACTGCAATAATAAACGGTAATCAACGAAACAAGGTACAATTGCGACATATACTTTAATTGCTACTATGGACAGTTAAACAGGTACATAAAATCTGACGGTAATAAATGAAATTGACATGTGTCAGGTCATTTTGGTATTTTAATTAGCCACCTAGGCTTTAGGGCAGCGTCATTGGCGGGGACGCCAGCCTGTTTTTGCCGTCTCGTGCTGTTTCAGCGAAGGTTGTGTAAATTGCCGTTGTTTGTTAGTACCGTTGCTGTGAAAGCCTTCCTATTTCCCGTGCTATTTCAGCGAATATGCCATAAACCGTTTCGCCTTTAAGAGGTCGCGTGTGATTGTGCGAGTGGCAAGTCTTTACGCCAAAGCGTAGGTGTGTGAAGGGCTTCACGGGGCCAGTTCTGCGTTTGTGAGAAAGGGGGCTTTCCCTTTGCAACTCGCTGTTTTCGAGGATCTTTCTAGGGAGAACGAAGTAGGCCTCCTTGCCGCCGTAAGTGTGCTCTCAGGAGAGCGTCCTAATGCCGCCATATTGGCGGATTCCAGCCCGTTTACCCCTAATGCCGTGTTTCGGCGATTTAGTTGCCACAGACTGTCGCCTTCTACCAACTGATTGCACGCAACTCTCATAGACCGTCTACGGACTAAGGTATTTGTAATTACAACCATTTAAACATATTAACTGGTGGTGCTTTTGTGCTCAACTTTGTGTGGGCGGATGCATGCCCCCTTGCTTGCTTGTCGCGGCTTTTAATGCCGGTTTGAGGTCACCATGCTTCAAGACGCTACTTCGGTAGCCTACTAGTAAGTTCATGTGCGCGAGTTTCGCGTCTCATCGCCTAAATAGCTAAAGAACTCTGCGCCTATGTTTTGGTGTTACGTTTGTGCTAACTTTTAATTCAGTAACGTTAGGTGCGCGAGCTTCGCTATATTGTACCGATTAATACCTAAATGGAATCAACGCCTCGCCGTGCTGAGCCTGGCGCGCCCTAATCTGTTCGAGCTCTTTGTTTATGTTTGCGAGGGCTTTGTGCTTTGCTTATCAGGTGTTAACCGCAGCCAACGACTGCGTGGGCGACGTAGCAGGGGCTGCCAACTATTCCAAATTCGCATGCTTTAGTGAGGCTATGTTAGCCCCTCTTCCTGGTCAAATATTGCAGTCACGCTGCCCCGCTGCCTAACGAGTTAGGCCTTCAATTATTTCGTCGCGCATTTGTGCGGCGTCGTGCTTTGCTGCTAGCTACACTGCTCCCGTTGCCTTTGCAGGTCGGCGTCTGTTATCGCGAACTAACGCGCCCTTTTCCGGAGTGCGTATTTCTAAACTGTACTCTAATATGTAAAGTGTCGAGCCCACTGCGGCCGGCCACCCATAGTGTGTTGTTTACTAGCATAGCGCGTCCATCAGCTGATGCTTAACGTAAGAAATAACATAAGCTTGGCGGCACGATTTGCTGCCCAGATGTAGTTATCGACCAATAGACGCATATTTAATTAAGGGACGTATTATTCCTATTCGACCTGTGCATGCTTTGTTTCAGATAGCGCCTTTTACAGTGTAAAGATTGGTGTACGGCGAGACGTGAGAGATCAGAGCGTGCAGGTAGGTTCAGTGGTTGCGCAGTCTCGGCCCAAAGAGTCCCAATATTACCATTCCAGTATTTGCGGTCACGAAATTGTTATTTGAGCTTGCAGCTCATGAGAATTCTTATCGACGGAGTATCTTGAATACTTCGCTCCCGTTTAACCGCCCAGGCCCGGTTATTCGGGTTAAGACAGGCTTGGCGGCGCCCTCATTATTTTACCGTTATTTACCGACCCTCTGGCCGTTACCCTTAGATAATCTCGTAAAGGACCCGCCCATCTCCACTGAAAGTCTAGCTCGGCCTAACTTGTTGCGGCTGGGTAGCGGCCTAGGAGATATTTCGTCCCGATTTCGTCCATTACGGCACGCGCCGGCCGTTTTGTTATTGTATGAGCCGGTGCGGAGTTCGCATTTGGCTTTTAAAGAGTTAAGACGTCCTTGTCACCTCTCCGCGATAAAAGTTCAAGTGCACCTATAACTAGTGCGATAAGCACACAAACTGGCGGGTCACCTCGACCCACTGATCCGGAAGCCTGCCGGTGAGTTGTTAACAATTAATATTTTGCTCAGCGGCGCGAAATGAATTTCACGCAACCAACATCGAATGTAGCATTCGGATTCCCCGTTAACCAGATACCAAACTGCACTCCTTATCAATATCAACAAGCTCCACTCACTTCTAACTTAAATAATCTACAACCAACAACTGCCTTTGAAACAATTTTTTGGCTTTGCCAAATTGTTTCGCAAGTTTTACAATTATTTCAGGCTTCACCTATATATTTTTATTCAAATTATAATTCCTTTACATTTCGAATTGTTAACATTTTCCAAAGCCGCTTATTTGTACCTGGATTTGAGTTCATATCATTGCACGATGCCCTCTTCTGACCTGCGCTATCTTATCAGAAGGCCGTGGTATGCGAGCTTTCCTCTTGTGGAACGCATCGTCGCACTGGCACTTGCAATTGTCACCTTTGTTAAGTCACATCATGTGTGCGCTACTTTATAATTACGTTAGTGAGCTGGTTACTCATATCAGCTCTTTTCTTGGAAATTCTAATTAACATTCGAACAAAAACGTTGTAGACCTACTGCTTAATATTGGGAAAGCTCCGAAATATCTTCTCGACCCCTATGATAACACTAGACGCTGAACGTAGGATGTCGTTTAGCCCGCTTTAAGCTGTTTCGATCCCTGCCTGCCACAGTTTTTTCTACCGATAAGGTTAGTTTCCAAGATTATTAATTACACCGACCGTCAACGAGTTTTGGGTTCGGGCAAATTACTTCGGCAGCCTGCAACGATTTGCGAATTTTTAATAACCATTATTACTTGAAATTATTATCGCCTGTTCATGGCAATGTTTAAATGCACTTTGTTATCTACAATGTAATTCCAAGGGCTTGATTTGTTTGCAGCCTTTGAACTTTAAATTGTTATCACGTGCTCAAAGCATTAATTAAATGTACTGTATCATTAACAGTGTAATTCAAATGCATTATTTGTTTGCAATTGGTAACTTTTAATCCATATTCACATGATCATTTTTACGTCTATTAATTACATGCTTTTGTAAAAAAGTGCTTTCACGCTACCTTGTGTCAACACCGAGATAACGGCTAAAACACATGATTGGAATAAGCTTAATCCTTCATTAAATTGTGATCACATGTAAATTAAGGACCCTAAAAGAGGTTCAATTTTTATTATCTGCGTGCTGCATTTTTCATGCATATTGGAAACGTTATATTTAAATATATTGAAATTATGACAATAATAATTTATCAATGATCTTACATGACAGCCATTTATTATTTATTAAATAAACTTTAGCTGGTTGTAATTATTTTGTTATTTACTCGAGATCTTTACGGTCTCTGGCGCCCTGTATTCCTTTATTAAAAGAGCCTGTAGAAGCACAGCTGATGAGTTGAATCTGCGATCCAAGGCCACCGAAATTAAGCTAGCCGGCCATCGCGGTAAGTACAAAAAAACCTTTCAGAGCTTCCGCGGTGAATAACGGAATAGGGGGGTTGATCTGCGATTGTACTACCATTATTATTAGTAACCAATCGCAGGGTGGCTTCTCTATTATTGTTTCACCTTTCCAAATCCTCCGGAATTCACGCCTATATCTAACCCAACTCCTGTACATATAACTACACCTGCAATGCAATCAACTCAACATACTCCAAGTGATAATGCAGACGAAATTCAGAATAATAAACACGAATGGCAAGTAATCAAGAAACGAAAAACTCGCTCTACTGATAATTTAAACCAGATACATACAAGTACACAAAACAGATTTGCACTTCTATCTAACAACGACGATGATATGAACGAAAATGAGACCATTAGCACAACTAACGAGCAAGTAAGTGAGATAAAACCACCGCCAATCTTCATTTACGGCGTAACTAATTTTAAAGGCATGGTAAACAACCTAGCGAAGGTCGCAGACGACGAAACATATTATAGTAGGGCCCTAGCGAATAATACTGTAAAAATTAATGCTAACACTGTAGACACATATAGAAAATTGATTACACACCTAAAAGACGAAAATATAATCCACCACACATACCAGCTAAAACAAGAGAGAGCTTATAGAATTGTCATAAGAAACCTCCACCATTCAATACCAATTGAGGATATTAAAACAGAACTCAAGACAGCTGGCCACAACGTGCGTAATATATTAAACATTAGACATAGAATAAGTAAAGAATCCCTCTCGCTGTTCTTCGTAGACCTTGAACCCTGTGAGAGCAACCATAAAATATTTGAACTTAAATTCATCTGTGGAACAAGAATAACTGTAGAGCCGCCTAGAAAAAAGAATGGAATAATACAGTGTACAAGATGTCAGAACTATGGCCACTCCAAGACATATTGTGCTAGACCCTTCAATTGTGTGAAATGCGGAGGGCCACATAACACACTTACGTGTACCAAGTCAAAACAAGTGCCAGCAAAATGTGCCCTTTGTGGCAGTGACCATCCGGCCAACTACAAGGGTTGCAAGATTTATCAAGATCTACTAAACCTAAGAAGTAAATCAAACAACACATTCCAACGCAATACTAATAACATGCGTCCACAACTTATCACCCCCGCTCCGAAACCTACTGACTCTCCACTCGTTAATACACCATACACTATGCAAAACAGACCAACAAATATCCAAAACATATCATATGCGCAAGCTGCAGCTGGTGTATCGCGAACTAACACTGGAAATGATCCATATACCATGATAAGCCAACAGTTAACCACCTTCTTATCAGAATTTAAAGCTATGTTTGCCCAGATGATGCAACAGAGCAACATGATACTAAATCTGCTAACAAACATCGTCAATAAACATTAACAATGTCTAAGTTCACAAGAATTGCTACTTGGAACGCAAATGGATTAGCTAACCACAAACTAGAACTAATAACATTTCTTCAGCTCCAAACAATTGACGTCATGCTTATTTCGGAATCCCATTTTACTGACAGGACAAAAATCTGCATCCCTAATTACACCGTATATAGCACATGTCATCCTGATGGAACTGCGCACGGCGGTTCTGCAATTATTATTCGCAACAGCATAAATCACTTTGAGCTACCGAAGTTCCAAACAGCACACCTTCAGGCTACAAACGTGAAAATCACTGCTTCATCTGGATCATTTACAGTATCAGCTATCTACTCCCCCCCTCGACATACAATAACGACTGAACAATATAAAGCCTTCTGCCAGACCCTGGGCCCCAGGTTTATTGCTGGCGGCGATTGGAACGCCAAGCATACTCACTGGGGGTCCTGATTAACCACCACTAAAGGCCGTAACCTACTCCGAACAATGAACGACAACAACTATATACACCTTTCAACTGGTAAACCCACCTATTGGCCCACTGATACCCAAAAAATCCCCGACTTGATAGATTTATTCGTAGTTGCAGGCATCTCGGCAAACTACTTTCTTGTTGAAGATAACTACAACCTCTCCTCTGACCACTTTCCAGTTATAATAACCCTTGGTACTCAAGTATTACTCAAACCACTAAATCCCATGCTGGCCACTCAATTGACAGATTGGGAACAATTCGAAAGCTATATAGAACAAAACATCAACTTAAAACACCGCATCAAGGAAACTGACGAATTAGATCAAGCGGCTCAATATTTCACTGAACTTATACAAAAAGCAGCATGGTTCGCTACCCCAAAATCAAATGTAATACATAGCAAAACTAATAACGTACCACTTCAAATCAGAGAACTGATTGTAGAGAAAAGACGGGCCAGAGGTAGGTGGAATCGGACACGCAATCTAGAAGACAAACGCACATACAACAGATTAACCAGAAGACTTACAAAAGCACTTAAAAAACACCAAAACAGCTGTTTCAAAGAATATATTACAAAACTAAGTAAACAAGACCAATCAATTTGGAGAGCTACAAAAAAACTCAAACGTCCGCAACTCAACGTACCACCGATACAAAAAACAGATGGCACATGGGCACGATCAGATAAATCAAAAGCTGACGAATTTTCGCACTACTTGGCAGATGTTTTTACACCTTTTGAAGCCGATCCTGTGGTAAACACTGAGCAAATTAAGAACTTCTTAGACATCCCGTGCCAACTGTCGCCTCCGATTAAACCTTTCACTCCCATCCTAGTAAGTAACGGTATTAAAGCACTAAAAAGTCATAAAGCGCCAGGACACGATTTGATAACCTCACAATTACTAAAGCATCTCCCGAGGAAAGCTATTGTCTTCTTAACCACACTCTTTAACCGGATACTCAGTTTGTCATACTTTCCTATACAATGGAAGCATGCTCAGGTCCACATGGTTTCCAAGCCAGGCAAACCATCGCATTTACCCAGCTCATATCGGCCTATTAGCCTGTTGCCTGTTTTAGGGAAACTGTTTGAAAAACTCCTTTTGCGACAACTTCAAGGAGATCTGGACATGTCTGCCCTAGTTCCAAATCACCAGTTCGGGTTTAGAGAGCACCATTCAACAGTACAGCAAGCCCATCGAATTGTCAATACAATAGCGAATAGCCTCGAAGAAAAAAACTTCTGCACTGTGGCCTTCTTAGATGTTAAACAGGCCTTTGACAAGGTGTGGCACACTGGCCTATTGTACAAACTAAAACTACTTATACCGAACACGTACTACCTCTTAATAAGATCTTATCTCAGCGACCGCTATTTCACCGTAAAATACAATAATCAACTGTCTGAATATCATCAAATAAAAGCAGGTGTACCGCAGGGCAGTGTCCTGGGTCCTTTCCTTTACCTCCTTTACACCTCCGATATTCCTGAAACGGGAAATACCGCAATCGCTACATACGCTGATGACGCCGCTATACTCTCCATACACAATGACGAAATAGAAGCCTCGAGACAGTTATAAACGCACTTGGACAACATAAGCGAATGGGCTGATCAATGGCGAATCAGAATTAGTGAAGCTAAATCCGTTCAAGTTACATTCACGACACGAAGACCCACTTGCCCACCCGTCACATTCAAAGGCAATCAACTGGAGGTCAAAACGGAAACCAAGTATCTAGGATTACACCTAGATAGGCAGCTAACATGGTACCCTCACCTCAAAACAAAAAGAACGCAGCTAGACCTTAAATACAAGCAAATGTATTGGCTCCTTGGACCCAAATCTAAACTGTCAACTGAAAATAAAGTCCTACTATACAAAACAAGCCTGATGCCCATATGGACGTACGGAATCCAGCTTTGGGGATGCGCCAAAAAAACTAGAATTAACATCATTCAACGTGCCCAGTCAAAAATCCTCAGAGGCCTCGTCAACGCACCATGGTACGTCAGCAATCGCACCCTACACAACGACCTCAATATCCCTTTCGTGGCGGATGTAATAAGGAAATCAGCGTCATCTTATTTTGAAAAGCTACCAGACCATGGGAATAACCTCGTCCAACAACTTTTGCATCCATTGCCAACTCGAAGACTGAATAAGCACTGGCCCATTGATCTCAAGGAATAAATCATCTCAATAAAAACCCAGGAGTATCATCGCTGGATGAGGACTCCCACATGTCACCACAGTCATCACATTTACTCAATACTCTTATAATATAGTTAGAGTAGATTGTAAATTAGCAGATGTATCAATAAAAAAAAAAAAAAAATGAGCCGGTGCGGTGTCGTAAAGTCAGTTTAAGACCGTAACACATGTAAACAACTAGGTAAGGTCTACACATTACCCTTTTGCTGTGACGTAACAATTTTCTCTCTTTATTTAACTATAAGGAACTGGACGAAACAAAAAATCTGCAGTTTTTGGTCAGGTCCGCTTTAAGTATGGCTTGTTTTATAATACTGTCAATGTGACATTTTTCCAAAATGGCAGTAAAATAACGCGCAACAACAAGCAAACGATCAAACCTAAAATCTTATTTTAAGCGTTAGGAACTTCTTCGAATAGGAGAAACGTCGGATTACATAAGTCAAGAATGTCTTGGTTTGAATAATGTGCTATTTAGAGCATCCCTTACATTAAAGGTTAGGTGTATGTCAAATTCTTTCTAAAGTTTACTACCTGAGATCTGTTTGATCTTTTTGAATTTCAATGCAATATAAGACGCTATGTTTTGTTATTTCTGACGTCACAGAAAAAGGGTAATGTGTAGACTTTATAATGATTCAAATAATAAATGTAACAATGACCGCAACGTTACGCAAACTGTCTGGCACTTCGGCGAAACACTATGCACACTTTAAATTCGGCACTGTAAAAGCTACTACAATATAACGGTACCTTTAAGAAGCTTGACTTAGCTGTAAACGACGTCCTACGTTGCTGAAAATGGCTGCATTCTAAACCCTGCGATAGACACCTAAGGGAGCTGCACCAAATGAACGGGACAGAATCTGGGATAATCCCCTTAACGAGGGCGAATTCGAAGCCTCTATGGGAGGCAGAACGGTATGAAACGATAAGCGGGAGCTTCGCGACACATGAATAAGCCGATGCTGAGATTTCACAGAGAGTCCGTCAAACGACGTATTAAGGGGTTGCCGCTTCACGGTAATAAAAACACTCAAATGTTTAAATGATAAACAACAACACCAAACCCGTTTGACACCAACAACCACGTGCAGAAAAGTCATTAAATGGGTAACATACAACTTTCGATCTTAAAACAAAGGGATATCTAATATCGGAACAATACCTGCGGCACCCACTTGCACAAGACAAACGTACGTCGCTTATCATACATTAAATAACCGCATAGCCTCGCCCACGCGAACCCCGAAGAGGGGAAAGACCAACTCCAAAAATACGTGTTGCTCTCTCGGAACGCCGGTCCAGAAGTGTCGAAAAATCGCGCTAAGCAGCTCGCCACTGAAAAATAGTTGAAGCAAAACCTCGTACTCGCTCTCTCTAACACACGGAAACTGTCTTTTAAATTCTGTCTTTGAAACGTATAAGAAGTCACGTTGCCAAACGGATCGATAGTCGACATGGGATTTTCTAGCGCGCCAATAGGACCGAAGCAGAGCGATAATACAGAATGAGTGGGTTTAAAACTGCTGGCTGCAAGCGCACGACTCCATATGCTTAAATACAGGCGGAATAGTAAATTCGGGATCGAAAAATATTGCTAATTAGCCGTACGTTCATACAAACTAAAAATTACAGCTACATTTGATGATGACACAGCAGTCTTGGCTTCTCACATATATTCTACAGCAGCATTAAGGAACCTGCAGATCAATCTAAACAAAATACAAAACTGGCTTAAGAAGTGGCGTATCAAGGCCAACGAATCAAAGTCTGTGCATGTCACTTTCACCATGCGAAAAGGAACATGCCCACCAGTTACCATTAATAATTGTCAAATACTACAAGCCGAAAATGCAAAATATCTTGGTATGCATCTGGATAGGCGGCTCACCTGGAAGAAGCATATCTTTTCCAAGCGAAAGCAATTAGGACTTAAATTGTACCAGATGTACTGGATCATTGGACGTAAATCAAAACTGTCCCTAGAGAGCAAGATACTGTTATATAAAGCCATCCTCAAGCCTGTTAAGGCATATGGTATCCAACTCTTAGGTACTGCCAGCAACTCTAATATTGAGATATTGCAGAGGTTCGAGAACAAGGTACCCAACACAGTGTTTCAACGAGACATACCAATTACACCAATAAAGGAAGTGGGAGTGCATTCTAATGCATTAGCTAACGAGGTATTTATGCAAAGTGACAAGTCAAGACGCCTCAAAAGGTTTACACCCTCTGACTTAAATGACAGATTTATGTGAATAATAAACTGTCATTAATTATTTAATTGAACTCAATTGTCACTTATATGTGACAACATACCAATTATAAATTATTATTGTAGATAATTACCCGTGCGGGGTTGCTGGTCCCCCATCGGGCGCCTCCCCAGGTGGCGGATAGGGGAACGCCTACTAGATATGGTGGGTATCAGGGAATAAAATACCTGGGGCGGACCAAAACCAGCAGCAACCTACCGAATGGTCGCCGGTATAAGTGATCGTCCTTGTATTGCCAACAGCCTCATCGAGGGTGGACGAGCAAACAGAACGTAGGGCACTCTCTTGCCCTTGGAGAAAGAAATCGCTCCTAAAGGCGGAAGAACCTGAGGTCAACGGCATGAGAATGCAGAAGGCAACGGGAAACCACTGCATTCAAGGTCCATACGGATATCCCTAGTCAAATCAACATGGCTGAATTCAAAGCAAAATATTCCGGAGTTAGTTCCCCGATCGGATCTCCGGGGGGAACGGTTTTGAATAATGCGATGAGAAGAAAGAAAGACATCATGATAGGGACGTGGGATATTCAATCTATATATGAATCAGGGAAAATTTACAACGTGATTCAAGAAATGCAACGCCTTAGAGTAAATATACTGGGACTCAGCGAAACCAGATGGCCAAACTCAGGAGAAATACACATTAGTCAAGCAAAGATATACTACTCAGGTAACAAAGACTCACATAATCGGAATGGTGTAGCGATAGTACTTGACAAAATCTTCAATAAGTCAGTAATTAGTTTCAATCTATATATGAACCAGGGAAAATTTACAACGTGATTCAAGAAATGCAACGCCTTAGAGTAAATATACTGGGACTCAGCAAAACCAGATGGCCAAACTCAGGAGAAATACACATTAGACAAGCAAAGATATACTACTCAGGTAACAAAGACTCACATAATCGGAATGGTGTAGCGATAGTTCTTGACAAAATCTTCAATAAGTCAGTAATTAGTTTCAAGCTATATATGAACCAGGGAAAATTTACAACGTGATTCAAGAAATGCAACGCCTTAGAGTAAATATACTGGGACTCAGCGAAACCAGATGGCCAAACTCAGGAGAAATACACATTAGTCAAGCAAAGATATACTACTCAGGTAACAAAGACTCACATAATCGGAATGATGTAGCGATAGTAATTGACAAAATCTTCAATAAGTCAGTAATTAGTTTCATACCTATCTCAGATAGGGTAATAATGCTACGAGCCCAAACTGTCCAAGAAATACTAAACGTAATACAGGTGTATGGTGTATGCCCCCACTGCGGATAAAGATGAAGAAGAAGTAGAACAGTTTTATAACGATGTACAACAAGCTATAGATATCACCAAAAAGCGAGACAGCACGATTATAATGGGGGAATTTAATTCAAACATAGGAAGAGGAGAAGTTGGGGGACATTATTGGTAAACATGGTCTAGGAGTACGAAACGAAAGGGGAGATAGGCTGGAGCAGTTCTGCCAAGAACAGGACATGATAATATCAAATACGTTCTTCAAACTACCTGAAATAAGACTGTACACGTGGAAGTCACCAGCTGACAGTGACAATAACATAGTTAGAAATCAAATAGACTATGTGCTGATAAATAAACGATATCGTAATGCCATTAAATCAGCCAAAACATACCCGGGTGCAGATGTAGCAACAGATCACAATCCAATAATAATAAAACTCGAAATACACTTAAAGAAACTAACACCACAACAAAACAAAAAACAGCTTCAAATATCACAACTAAAAAATCAAACAACAAAAGACCAATTAAAAGAAAAAATTAACGAGCAACTAAATAAAACGGAAAAAAGCCCAGATGGAGACTCGAATAGTAAATGGAAATCATTCAAAAGTAAAATAATAACTCTAAGTAGAGAAATATTGGGGATACCAAGGACTAACAACTTGAAAAAATATTGGATGACGAATGAAATATTGGAATTGATGGAACACCGAAGAAGTTTTAAATATAGGGACAACGACATGTATAAAACGATACATAAGGAAATAAGAGAGAAAATACGAGAGGTCAAGAAGAAATGGTTTCCAGATAAATGTGTAGAAATAGAAGAATTACAAACAAAACATGACGACTTTAATTTACATAAAAAGGTTAAGGAAATGGCAGGTATAAGAAACTCAAATAAAAGTAACATCTTATTAGATAAAGAAGGTAAAATAATTCCTGACCTCCAAGGAAAATTAAAAAGATGGAAGGAATATATCCAGCAACTATTCGAGGACGAAAGGCAACCAGAGATAATACAAAAAAACGCAAAACAAGATAGCGGCCCATGTATAACAAAAGAAGAAGTGATACATGCAGTAAAGATGGCGAAATGTAATAAAGCCCCAGGCCCGGACGAAATTACAGCTGACTTGATAAAATTAATTGCAGAAGAACAAATACACGTATTAGTAGACCTGTATAATACTGTATATAATACAGGAATAATTCCTACAGAATAGCTTAAATCAACGTTAATTACTTTAGCGAAAAAGGCAAATGCAAAAGAATGCAATGACCATAGGACAATTAGTTTAATGAGACACACTCTTAAGATATTCCTAAAGATAATACACCACAGAATCTTTAAGAAATTAGAGCAGGACCTTAGCGAAACCCAATTTGGTTTCAGGAAAGCAATGGGCACCAGAGAGGCTTTAATGTGTTAACGCAGAGATGTATGGATGTTAATCAACCAATGTATGTTTGCTTCCTTGACTACAACAAAGCCTTTGACAAAGTTCGTCACAGCCATCTCATGCAACTATTTAAGGACAAAAACATAGACATGAAAGATATGAGAATAATACTCCATCTATATTTTAACCAAACCGCTAATGTATTTGTCGATAACGAAATATCGGAAGATATCCAGATACAAAGAGGAGTGAGGCAAGGGTGCGTACTCTCGCCTCTGCTCTTCAATCTATATTCAGAGGAAATAATCAGGAACGCGCTGGAAGAAACATCAGTCGGAATAAGGGTTAATGGGAAATGCATAAATAATATCAGATTTGCAGACGACACTATACTCATTGCAGAGTCATTAGAAGATCTACAAAGAATATTAGATGAGGTAGTAGTAAGAAGCCAGGAAAAGGGTCTGACATTCAATGTTAAAAAGACCAAATTCATGACGATCACAAAATCGCAACAACAACAAGAAAATTTATGGGTTGGCGATGAACAAGTGGAGAAAGTACAAAAATATAAATACTTAGGAACAATTGTCAACGAAAATAATGACTATACAGAGGAAATTAGGGCAAGGATTGGACAAGGCAGGACAATATTTAATAAAATGAAGAATGCATTATGCAACAGAGACCTGGATCTACAACTTCGGAGATGTTATGTATTTTCAGTAGTATTGTATGGAATGGAAGCCTGGACGATGAAAAAACATATCAGCAGCAGACTAGAAGCATTCGAGATGTGGACTTACCGAAGAATGCTGAAAATAAGCTGGGTAGAAAGAGTAACAAACGACGAAGCCAGTGGCGTAACTTCAAATTTTGGGCCCGGGGGCCGTGATCTTCACCGGGCCCCTTAATTGCCAAGTGTAAGTCCTATTCTTGCCAAAGCATTTTTGGTTATCATTTTTCAATTATTTTTTTAAAATTCATAAACAGAAACATCAAAGCAAAATGAGTAATAGCGAGATACGCGTTTTTTATTGAAAATAATAATAATAATAAATATAAATCCTGTAAGCATACGCACTAAAGAAAAAACAAAGACATAATTATATACCGATCACACCAGACTTGCAACGTTGCAAGACCTCTATGTAAGACCGTGACCGAAAAATGCCCTGTTAGCACTATTTATTAGGTACCTGTATTATTAATTTATTAGGGTATTGGGTATCAATTAATTTGAGATGACTGCGAAGTACATGCACATGGAAGACGTGGTGCATAGGGTGTACAGAAATTATTTTATTTTAAATTTTTACAAAACAGATAACTTTTTGACATGTTTTAGATTTCTCCGAGGGTTTCTTGTGTTTTTTCCCGGACTCATTGAAACTTTATACGGGACCGAGTTTGGACCTGCCGGGCTTTAAACGTCAGGAGACCCGTTGGGCCCCCTGAAGTTCAGGGCCCGGGAGCTGCTGCCCCCTTTGCCCCCTCGGTAGTTACGCCACTGGACGAAGCGATTAGAAGGATAAAGAAAGATAAAGAAATATTAAACACAGTTAAAATAAGAAAATTGCAATATCTAGGCCATGCAATACGAGGAGAGAGATATGAAATCCTACAAAACAGTATACAAGGGAAAATACAAGGAAGAAGAAGTAGAGGAAGAAGACGTATCTCCTGGTTAAGTAACTTGAGAAAATGGTATAACTGTAGTTCCATTGAACTGTTCAGATCTGCAACGTCAAAAATACGAATAGCCATGATGATAACCAGCCTTCTAAGAGGAGATGGTACGTAAAGAAGAAGAAGAAGTAAGTAGTAAGGTTCACTGGAATTAGTCTACACATGTCATATTCTGGCCACAACATAAGCTTATTGCTCTTGGGCATATTGCTAATAAATGGAGTTAAAAAAAATGTAGACGATCCTAACAGTATTTATGCAGCTTAGGTGAATGTACGAAATACGTACCTTGAGAAAATTATAAGGTGTGGTAGGGGATTAATTTCGTATGTTTATTATGTAACAAGAGCACTTTTTTACGAAGTTTGTAGTAGAGTACGATTTTTTTGCGTAACAAGAGTATCGATCATACCTAAATGTAACCAAATTAGGTCATTAATAACTTACAAATACAGCAGTCACAGTAGTGTTTATTGTTTAGTAGGTTCTTACTTAAGTATAAATTAAAATTAGGAATTTATATCAATAGTATTCTGCGATTGTGTACAAATATACTTAATCATTATATATTTTATCTACGACCACTACTAAAACTAGGCCGTTTAGCGCTAGCTTGTTTCACTAAAAGTGACGTTTTATAGTTTAGCGTGGTTAAAGAAATCAGCTGTTTACTTTAAGCGCATGTGTGGTATAAAGTGAAGTGAGGTTATAAAACTACAATTTCGAACTGGAAGTGAAGTTGTAAAGTTATTCTAGTTACTTCTTGTGTTACAGGTAAAGTGTTTTTGAAATAATTAAAGCGTTACAATACAGTCAGATGTGTAGTATTAATAATTACCTTTCGTAACTGATCTTGACAGTACTGGCTCCGCAAATAGTCGCTGGCGCGCCAAGGCCTACTGTTTATTATGACATAAATTATAAATGTCGTAGATGCAAACCTTTGTTAAATCGATATTTATGGATTAATAACAGTAAAATTAAGGTCGTAGATAAAATATTGTATGCAACGCGTGCTAAAAGTCGTTTATGCACGACAAATGTTATGAAACTCAGCCGTCGGCTTCGTTTCATAATTTTCATGTTTCGTGCATAAACGTCAACTTTTAGCACTTGTTGCATAATAGCTATTTTTAAATACAAATTTTAATTATATCTATTAGCTGTGTAAAACAATTATTACTTTAACTAATAAACTGCTATTTATAATAAATCCTCCATTTGAGAGCTTATTAGTAGATATCCTAAACATGGCCGCGTTCGTTCCTAAAATCTGCGAACTTAAATCTCTCTCTAGTTCGTTCTGATTAAGAACAACAAAACGGTGCTTGGGGACGAAATCTTTGTTACTTGTGAGCTCCAGCGTCATGTAATTGCTTCCTAAATGATGCGGATACAATTTTACTTGAAGTTGGTGGCCTGAAATTGGATATTAGCGTTTGTCTTAGGTTTCTGTTAACATAGGTTCTTACCAGATAAATAGAAAATAGGACTAGCAATGTGGGTATCTGAATATGTCAGAACTTCTTCAATGTCGTAGATTTTCCAAAAATACAAAAAACTTGCTCCTAGTTCCGTGTTCTGAATAGTGATGTTATTTTTTGCAGCTTCAAGATCCCGCTTATACGAAACTGTAGCATCCTTAGTAATATTCATTGTACTTGCATCCATAGTTTTTTGATCTTCGGTGGTAGCTGTAGTACTCGTCGCCAACGCTTCGACATTAATTGGAAGATTGGCAGTATTATTTTCTGTTGTTTTCAGTGTGCGATATGAGTTTATTTGTGGGTTTATTTGTTTATCGATTTCTACACTTTCTATCATATTCAAGTAATCATAGTCATCGTCGCTGTACGTAGGAGCTTCATTTTCTAAATCCTTAGATTTTAATTGGTTGGACGATTGATTTTCAATGTGAAGTGCCTGTTTTATTAAGATTAATTCATTTAAAATTAATTTTTCCAGTACATCTAGACGACTATTCATTTCTTCTAAAAACGAAAAATGTATTAAATTATTGGTACTTTTACAGATATATATTATTGTTAACTTACTTGAAGTGCATACACCTTTTAATTGCCGTGTTATTGATGCGTTAGCTGAAGCTTGAATGTCTTCTGTGGCAATTTTGCAAACTGCATGTTGAATTTCTTGTACTGTGTTAGTATAGTTATTGGTTGAATCTGAAAATTACCCAATTAGAAAATTTTAAAAATATTAGGATAGCGTTTCAAATACTACTATTGATCTCAGATAATAGCTATTTGTATACCAAGGCACTAAATTTTAACTTTTATCACCAATGCGGATTTAGTTGCCGAGGCTCGTAGAGCCAAGACAAATAAACCACACGAGGGGCACATTATTATTGAATTCCCTTACAATGATGTTACAATTCGTTAAAAATCAGACAAATATTTAACAACCGCTAAATACGTACTTCGACAGCTAAGGTGTCATCTTCGGTAGTCTTGAACAGAAAGACTAACCCGACAAAGTTGGCCGAAAATATGATCTTTACCAAATTATCAGTGAAGTTTCACGACTTAGCTGTCGAAATACGTATTTAGCGGTTGTTAAATATTTGTGTGATTAGGGGTTTTTAACGAATTGTGTCAGATATATAGAAAAGGGAGCGTAATACTATTTTATTACCTGAGTATCAATGTTAATGATCAATGTTTGTTCAAAATACACTTTTTGTAGCTTTTTATGCTTAAAACTCACCACCTAACCTCGAAAAAATCAGTTGACATGTCTAAATTAGTTCATGTGCCAAAAAATAATGTTCTAACTCAATAAACATAGGATATACGAAGGGTTCTTTAAATCACTCCGAACCCATATTTGCACCTTTAGAGGGCGGACCAAACTTCAAGAGTAGGTTGGGGAGGTCATTTTGAGTAAAAAATGTTATATGAATATAGGTCGTATTCCATTTAGTTATCTAACTACAAGAGATCACAGTTTTATTAAGGGGCGGGTCAAGGTGATACCGTTCAAAGTAGCCAATGTTTTAAGCGTCATATCTACTACGTATGTGGGCCAATCATATCCAACGTTTTTTGTATGATAGCCTGTAGTTTTATCTGTCAAATTATATGGATTTCATTGCAATTTATTGGTAGGAAGGTAATTAAAGAAATATACTGATGGGGGCCATAATGATATATAACAGCAATGAGATAACATGAACAACAAAATAGGATGCTTGAGTAAGAAAGAGATGACCATACGAAAAAATTATTTTAGTAGGCATGCTTTGTTGACAATCTGTCAAAATTAAAATAAGCGTCAGGCCTACTCGAATATTTGCTACTATGTTTATCTCTTTCTTACTCAATCAATACGTGTTATTTTCTTGTTCGTGTTATGTTATTGCTGTTATCTTAATATAAAGTATGATCAAAAATTATTCTCATCTAGTATAGCTATGAAATAACAAATTGCTGCTTTTAAAACTGGCTGGAATATATATTATATTTTTAGGTTAGATTTAAGATGAAGTGTCTATTCAACCGACGCAAGCTTATTTTTTGGACAGCTACATTACTTTTACGTGCAAAATTTATTTATTTCAATATAATATTGTAATGAGATGGACAAAAAGAATATTTAATAATACAGTTTGACAGTTTGAATTAAATATAAGTATGTAAGCCAATTTTAAAGACGTTGATTTGCACTTCCACAGCCATACTAGATGAGATTAATTTTTGATCATACTATATTATAAAGCGAAGTCCTGACTCACTCACTTACTCACTCACTGACTCATCAACGCCCAGCCCAAACCCTTGGACCTAGAAAGCTGAAATTTTGCACAGGGGTTCTCTTTATGATGAATATAAGAAATAAGGAAGACGACTATAAAAGAACATTTACATGATTTTTGTAACAGTAGTTCATTAACAGGGCTAGATTAGAGTTTCTAGAAGCCATTTAAATACATATTAATTAGAATTGAAAAATATTTCTCCTAAAAAGTCTTTACATAAAAAAATGAATTTTAATATTAAGTCTTGGTACCTATGTGAAATTTTGAAAATATTTAAAAAATTGAAAAATTTATGTTTAGCGAAAGTTAAACAAAATTAGGTGCTTTATAGCCTTGAGATTGTTTAATTAGCTAAAGATAACACACTCGAAAAAAATATAATTGAAATCTTACTTAATTTCCGAAAAATAGCATTTCTTGGATTTTGACAATTTCGAAAAACTCAATTTTCTAAATAAGTAGAAATTACTCGGTATATATGATAGGGGCTAAATAAGTTTTTAGATAAGCATAAATTATTGACTTAAAAAAGTTTGTTTGAAAAATCAAAAATAATTTTTTTTCCCATATTATGCCGACTTTTTGGCGGACACTGTATATATAGATGTACACTTTGCAAACAGATCCCATAAAGATCACTTACTGATAGCTTAGTACTTATTCAGATTTCCTAAAAGTGGTTGACTATTAGCATACTTTGTCATTTAGAAACAATGACTAGATAACATTTTCATTAGTTAAAGTTTATAGTGTTGGATATTTTGGTGAGTATACTTTAACATGCTTGTGTCAATATTGTTGTAGAGATTCACGAAACCAAATTTCTTTAAACATATCCCGACAGCAAAGCTGGAGGGTATTTTTTGAAAAAAAAAATGGTCGAGTGGTATGTCTACAGCAATATTGGCGGACGGATGTCAAAGTATACTCTAGCAGAAATATCTGCCACGAATGGTATCTAACAAGATTATATACCAAGATAATCATGTTATATGCCCAGTCTTCTAAATTTTTCTCAATTCTTCAACAGAGATGTTTTGCTGTTGAATTGGTCTTCATGAGCCTTCACGAGCGGTAGATAAAAAACATGATTTTTTTTCAGGTAAAGCTCCTTTTCTGTTTTAAATATGTGAAAGTATCGTCAAGCAAAGTTGTTCAAAATGTAAAATCATGGTCGCATGCAATATTTAATAAATATTGGCTTACTTTTATGAAAACCTGTGTATTACATGAAGTATAGAGACCCTTAAATAGGTCTCTAATGAAGTACAGCTTACAGATTTTAGATTGAAGCGTGGTGAAAATCCGAACTAATGTTAGAATCTAGTAATTTCCAAGTTTTGTATTGGTAACACTTTTGACGTCTATCATATTGACATTAAATTGCTAAGCTTATTTAAGGTAAATGACACAATAAATCAGAGGCGTACTCAACATTGTGGTATGGCGCATTTCAAAGCAGAATTAACAACACAAACATAAATAGCAACAATAATAATAGCAATAACAAAATAACAGGATTAATAAAATCAACAGCAACAGCAATTTTCACACTTTAAAACACAAAGAATCTGTCATATAACGTTAGTCACTGCGCAAACGACATCCCTCTACCCACCGCTACTGGTTACTTGTCATTTAAATATAACCAAACTTTGTATGTTTGACAATTAATTCTTTCCACATATTGCCAATTCAGTGAAATCAAATATGATCGAGCCTTTCATGGCCTACCTTGAGAGTCAATCTAGATTCTGTAAGATGTATACTCTGTTCACTATGGTCCCGGATTGTCAAAAATGACTCTTTATGGTAGCACTGTTGAATTTCTATTGGTTTTTTTGTTACTACTAGGTTGGACAACGCAAAAGCGTAATTTTGAAAATCTGGGTTTTTGTTACCTGGTAACTTTTATTTATATTTGCTTAAATCAGTTCGAAATATAACCTATAATTTATAGTTTTGATATTAGTAGCTTAATTAATTGTTTCTAGTTGCCCATAACTTGACTTAAAAGTATTAACCATGATATAAAGGATTGTTTTTAATTGGATTTTGACATTGACAATCCGGGACTATAGTGAACAGACTATACATACTTTTTTACGACCGACCAGAATATATATGCGATTTCTGGAGAATTTTTTCTCCAGAAAGTAACGTTTTTCCGGTCAAGATCGAAAAACGGGCATTACGGACCGGTAATAGTATTTAACATTACTAGCTTGGTAAGAGGCTTTTACTGGCGAATAGAGGATATACTCACTTGTAAATAACTAGAAATTTAGCATTTATTCAAAATGTCAAACTGACAAGCAACTAAATTCATCAATATGACACATACTAAGGAAGACAACTCTGGCTTTACACCTTATCATTTATCTATGAGCACGCTTGTAAAACTGACAGTTAACTTGTAAAGATTTTACAAGTTAGTAACTTGTTAAAATAACTTTCTTGATTAATACAGTGACTTGATAAATTGATGATTACAAGTGAGGAACAAATAATAGCTATTTACGTTATTAGACCGGTAGCAACATTTTTATGGCCGCGCCAATACTTTACACGTCGAGCCCGTAGGGCGAGACCTGTATGTTTGGCAAGGCCATAAAAATGCTACCGGTCGTCTATCGTATAAGATTTTTTACAAAAATTACAAAAATTTTATGCGACACGTTGGGGCAGCGCATGAAGTGAAAATCATCGCATGTGTGTGGGTTAGTTGCTAAGGTGCAAGAAAGCAAACAATAAAATTTTGACAATTTAGTTTCTGCATTGAAGTGATTAAATAGAAGTTTTGTGTCTTATAAAATGGATTTGCCCCAAAATTCTTCTCCAACTGCAATTCCGGACTAACTTCTGGATAAAGTAAACAGCGCTAGATCGAATCTTTTTCCAGGAAAATCTTCGGAAAGATATTTAAAGGAATACAAATTGTTTTGTATTTGGCGGGAGAAAAATCACATTGTTGGAGTTGATGAACGGGTTATGCTTGCGTATTTTGAAGATAATTATAAGAATTCAAAAAACTTGTGGTCGTACTTTTCCATGATAAGGAGCTGCCTACAAATTCATGAAAAGGTGGACATAAAAAGGTATATATTTACAATTGTTTTTTGATAATAAATGACCAGAATTGACCTAGATATGGCGAATTATACCAATACATTAAGAGGAAAATGGTTGATCATATCCCAAAGAAATCAAAGGTATTGTCTCACGACGAAGTAGTAAAATTTTTGAACGAAGCCAACGATGACAACTACTTACTGATGAAGGTCATTTTAATTATTGGTATTTTTGGCGGCTGCCGAAGAGAAGAATTTGTTAATTTAACCGTCGATGACGTAAGGGATTGTGGAAATTTGATAAAAGTATGTCTCCCAAAGACTAAAACTGGAATAAGCCGCTCATTCGTCATAACCGAAGAAGCAGAAGGATGTCAACTCTGTGTGTTGATTAGGAAGTATATCTCCTTGCGGCCTGCTAATATGACCAATAAGCGATTTCTGCTAGCGTATAAGAAGTGTGTGGCACAAGTTGTCGGTGTTCATACTGTGGGTAACGTCCCAATTGCAGAACATTATCGCGACAGCAGCCTACTACAGAAAGTTGACAATTTCAAACACTAGCACGATATTATATCGTACTAGTCATATCGTAACGGCACAAAGTTATTCAAAACACGGTCTGCTTAATTGTGTGACAAACGTCACTTTGACGTTTGTCACACAATTCAGCAGACCGTGATTCAAATCATCCAGACGCTTTTGCCAATTGTACCAATAATAATATAACAATAAATTTTGCAAAACGAAATAAAACAATTCTTAAAAATAGAATTTACTTTGAGTGGTCGTCTAAAAAATAGTGTTCATAACTCGCCCGAAAGTGCAAATATCTGTGCTCGTGTTTTAGATCCACTCGGGCTTCGCTTCGCTACGCCCTCGTTTGTCTAATCAACACTCGCACGATATTTGCTACTTTCGACGCTTGTAATGAAAATAACTATTGTTAAATGGTTTGTTGTGTCAAATTAATTTTGATCCGGCCGTTGTCAACTACTACTGGTCTAGGCCGGTAAATTTTATCTACCGGACTCGTTTGTAACTATGCAAACGGTAGTTACCAATGCAGTATCCTAAAAAAGCGTTTACCGGTCCCTGATGCCTTCAGTACTATGGAATCAAGTGTGTGTTTTGTTTGGATATAAGTCAAAAAATAGATACTAATGTCATATTTTTTTTGAGATTTTGAAAGTTAATTCGTAAGTTTGAAAGTATGGACGTCGTAAAAAAAGTGTACGATACACGACCGGAATAGCTATTTACGTTATTAGACCGGTAGCAACATTTTTATGGCCGCGCCAATACTTTACAGGTTGAGCCTGTAGGGCGAGACCTGTATGTTTGGCAAGGCCATAAAAATGCTACCGGTCGTGTATCGTATAAGATTTTTTAGGATACGAGTCCGGTAGATAAAATTTACCGGCCGGCAGTTCTACTACTGGTCTAGGCCGGTAAATTTTATCTACCGGACTCGTTTATAACTATGTAAAAGCTAGTTACCAATGCAGTATCCTAAAAAGTGTTTTGCAGGTCTCCCCAAGCTTCCAGGTCTCGCCTGCGGCTCGCCCTGGAATCTACTTGGCACGACCTGCAAAACACTACATTCCGGTCTTGTAATGTAAATTACTATTGTGGTAACACAGTTTCATAAAAGTAACCCGATATTTCTGAAATTTTACATGGTACCAGAATTTTACATTTTGAGTAACTTTCCTTGATGACATTAAGTACCTTTACTGAGCACTGCCAACATAAATTAATTCCCCAATTGTGCTACAATAGGCCCTCGTATTAATCTAGTATAGTAACATATAAAAATAGCTATTTATGTATCAAGTTCCAAAATGAAAGTGTTTTTCGCACATGATGTGAAGTTTTCCCTACGAGATTTTCAGTATAATTTTGAGTCATTAATTTTTATAGTAAATAAATTTATTTAAATCTGCAAAGTTGTTCTAAATTTTCATATTAACACTAGTGCTATATGAAATATATTGCAAGTAGTGCGAACATATGCATCATTTTGGCGTTGAAAACGACAACAGAATGTCAGTATATTAGGTAAAAAAAAGAAAATTAATTTTATATAGTGCAAAATGTTATCGTAAGCAAATGCAAGTCTGTTTCGGTTTAAGTAGCGTACTACATTTTCAAACCATTAAATATTGAGACATTGGGTATGCCGTTTTATAGTGTTACTAATAATAATGATATGTATTTAATGTAAATATAGTTTTTAAATGTTGAAGCTTGATGCCATTGTCAATTATTTTATTTGTCTAAGAATATTTCTCTCTCAATTTATAGATCAGTACAAATAGTTTCTTGGAATACAAACTTGCTGAGAATTTAAATTTGGATAGTTCGAAGGTTTACCTGAATGTCGACTATTTCTGTTCAATATCTTATTACATAAAATTCAAATATTTAAATTACGTTACCCATTGCATAGCACAGATTTATTTACCACGACATTGATATAAAGTAGAATTTATTACTTACCGTCAGTATAACTAGAAAATTCACAAGATGTTAAGTAAATAAAGAAAGTGAGTAAAACAAACGTTTTATTTTGAGAAACATAACTTTTATAAGAATATGTGAATTAGTTCTTCGCCACTGAAAGCACGGCTGTAACTTACTACAAGTGCTTACAACAGATTTCTTAACTACCGCCCAACGTAAACTTTAGCTAAAAATATTCTGTGGTTTTATAGGTTAGTGTGCTATTTGATTGTATAATTTAAACATTGTTGATTTCTGCCTTCCACCACTATTTGTGTCAGCTGCGCTTAGCTTACAATGCAATACTATAACTAAATAGGTTGCGCATCGTGAGCAGCAGAACGGTTGAGATTATTTTTGTTTTCATAATATACCTTATATTTGAATAAAAACAACGTCAATTGTTTAAATTGAAAGACAAAATGAATAAATTGTAGAAATGACGTTCCTATATTAGTAAAATATGCATATTAAATTGGATAATTACCATAGCAACGACGATTATTAATAATAATTAATAAATTTTTGTAATTTACCAGAAAATTTCCACTTATGTCACTGTCATTACAAAAAACCCTAAAATTTTATTATGCAGGTATTGGTTTCGTTATTATTATTTTGATTAAAAATGTTTTCTTTACTGTTTTTCATTCGTGATATTGTCTATCAGAATATAACGAGTGCATGAAAAACGTCACATTTTCAGCAGCTATTTTTTTTTCTAAAAAAGCATTCGTGCGTGCCTCCACAAAGAAATTCCATTTGCTTCGGAGTCGGGATTTTTTCATCCTTTCATTGAAAAAGTAGCTGCAGAATATTTTTCCAAATGTTTTCGGAAAATTTCCAAGTACCTGTTACATTTCTAACAATAAAATTCTTTGATTGGGAAATAAACATTAATAGTATTTTACAGTAGAAGTCCGTTAGGATAGCCTTTACTGCCGAGCCAGAGAATTTGTGAGACGAGCTCGAAGAGCGAGTCGAATAATACTGGCGAGGCAGTAAAGGCCCTAACGGACGTGTATTGTACAATAGTTTTTGTAATACCTACATACAATTCGGTTATATCTATATTTTTCTAATTTATTTTCATCCAAACGCTAGGTTTGTGTAATGACATTTTAGAATGATTGAGAGTGCGTAGAACGTTGCAACTGTTGTTTATAAATGTCAGTTATTTCCAATTTCGTGTATGGTTGTAAGCAGTTTTAAGTTGTAACCAGCTCGTAACTTATGACATCTGTAGAAAATGATGAAGATATTCCTAAAGACGTTAAGAATCTGAATGAGCAAGTTATTTTAGCGTATGTTCAGGAGTTATAGCAGTTTTTTGCGCCTTCTTCTATGTGGAGTTGAAGGCTAGCTTGCTGCTGGATTTGTGTGACAAACGTCACTTTGACGTTTGGCACACAGTTTAGCAGGCCGTGGTCTTTACGGACACTTTTTACGGCCGGGCCGTAAAGAGGTTGCTTACGCAGTAGTAAACAGTCCTTAAAGAAAAATTTAACAAGTAGGTATTACAAAAAGAAATTTTTGTCACATAAAAGGCACTTTACTTAGTTAGAAAATGGCGTTTTTCGAAATTGTGTAAATCCAAAAAGTGCTATTTTTCGGAAATTAAGCAAGATTTCAATGAGATTTTTTATTGTGTGTTAGTTTTAGCTGACTGAACAATCTCAAGGCCGGAAAACTTTTTTTCGTAAAATGTGTCTCTATATTGACTAGTAAATGCATGTTTCGTAATTATTTAAAAAAAATGTAAAATTTTAGTGATAATGGAAGTCACGTGACAACTTACGTTTGGCCCATTTGTAATCACTTTGCAACCACCACTGGTCGTCAGCGTTTGATTTTCCAAGAAATTCTAAATATTTTTTAATGCCAGCGATCACTTTATTTATTATTTGTTTATAATAATTTTCTTACTTAGTGCACACTGTAGTATGCAAATTTGAATTCGGCGCCGAGATGGCCTTGCGCCGAGTTGGCTGGCGCCGAGATGGCTCCGCGCCGAGATGGCGGCGTCGAGATATCCGGCTTCGTACGGTAACTATTGCAAGTAGAAAGTTGATTCGGCACAGTCGTTCGTTGTACACATCGAGTCAAGCCCGTTCGTTTTACACATCGAGTCAAGCCATTTTCAGGGTTTTTCGAAATGTACGTATCCTCTCAAAGGGATTAAATGGGGCAGATGTGTTTTTCTAAAGATTTCCACGAGATAGATACAGGTAGGAAATCGAAATTCGGCATATTAGTTCGTTTTACAAATCATGTCAAACCATTTTCAGGCTTTTGCAGAATCCATCTCCTCAAAAGAGTTAAATGAGATATATCTGTTTTTTAAAGATTACCTTAACGAGCGAACTACTACAGATAGGAAGTTGAAATTTTGCATATTAGATCAACTTACAAATAGACCAAGTCAATTCCAGGGATTTTTGGAATTCACTCCCAAAGGGTGCTACGGTGTAAATGATCTCGTAGCGGTTGATACTGTGCGAACAAACCTTTAGTGCCGATATTCGGTTCGCGCACATCGAAATTTGTTAGGTTGTTGATTTTTTTCTGTGGTGCTTGGATTTTGCAAACTCATGGCACTTCGGCCTTCGTCTCATTGTTACAGCGAAGCTAGCAGCTTGCACGGTTTTTCGCATTCTATAATCCGATGGGGAGTTAGTGTGCTTTTAATTCTTTGTGTGCCCCATGCCGTTTGGCGGAGTTTTGGTGTACAAGCGAATATTTGGACATTTAAGTCCGCGCTGATTGCCGGACTTAATTGCAAACAAGCTTATAAAAAAAAATCGTGCACATTGCCCATATTCTTGGAGCGAGTTGATTTGGAGTTTTGTCCGCTCTCGCGTGAAGCGCTACAAAATTATATCTCTCTTGCTTGAATATGAAAAGCAATATTTGAGTGAAAATACAATTGTATCACATAATGACATTTTATAATTTTCTATGGAGTTAATAGATTCGTTAAATTTCAATGAAATATATCTACATTGCTTAACACTAAAAATAGGATCAATAGATATTCCTTTGGAACGTTTACTGGTTTAATAGATGAGATAAGATTAATGGTACGTAATTTATTTATAACTGCTTAAATTTGGTATTAAATGGACAAGCAGCAAGCCAGTCAGAAGAGTATTATTACTGTGTATAGATCAACACATTCTAATATTGCACTACCTTTTTACCTTCGAAAAAATTGTCCTATACGCCTATCATTTGCGATAACAATTAATAAATCACAAGAACAAACTATGGATAAAGTGGGAATATATCGTATTTGACACAACCAGTATTTAGCCATGGTCAAGTATATGTAGCAATATCACGTGTTAGTAGTTTTAAAAACTTAAAAATTTAAATTTTACCTAATGGATCCTGCCACACGTTACAAAGAAGTTTTCTAACTTGCAAAATATTTTGCAACGGGTCCACTAGTCATCTTATAATATTGTGCAGGCGATGAACTGTGAGCGATGAATTGTGGACTATGAATTGTGGGCGATGAATTTTGGACTATGAATTTACCGGATAGGTAGTATTGCACACAGCACTTGCACTTGAGCCTATCTTGGAATTGGGGCCATAGGGGCCCTTAAAAATTCCCACACAAGAGTGAAAAAAAACATAAAATTTTAACACATTCTGCTCAAAATCTAATTTTCAGGGCACATAAGTAGTATCAATTTTTGAGCACTATAATGTTGTCAACAATTTAACATTGAGACATTACTAAAAAGTTGTGTCATTTTTGTCAAAAAAGTCAAAAAGTGTGTAAAACAGTGTTACATTTTTCAATATTTTATTTCAGTAACTTTGAAAACAAAAAGTTACAATGTCTCAATGTCAAATTGGAGTATAATGCCTCGTCTTCAAATTGCATCCATTACAATTGCTCAAAATTGTCTTGTTTATCCCATTTTGAGCCGATAAGATTACTAGTTTTAACGTTGCGGTGATGGGAGTTCGACTAACGGTCGAGAGCTGAAGAAAACTACGCATCAGAATGTGAAGAATGTATCGGACCAACAACTATTATAATGGCTTAGTAGCTTATGAATATGTAGATAGGAGTTACTGTTACTGAGACGCCCTAACTCAGTATTGCACACAGTACTTGCACTTGAGCCTATCTTGGAATTGGGGCCACAGGGGTGCTTAAAAAGTTTATCGGGAGTTGGGATAATTTTATTCAGATTCTCCGAATGTTTCTACATAGGATAGGTCGGTTTATTAATCTTTTAGTTTTTTATGCCTAAGGTCGGGAACCCCCTTAATGAGCTGTTGGCATTTTAGGAAATGTATTTTTTAAAGTAAAAGTTAGCACTTATTAGCCAATGGGTTCAATGGCAGGCGAGCTCATCACCGGCATCAGGCAACGACCAGTAAACATAACCGGAGACAGGCCAACTCATGTAAGGATACATATAACACACAATCAAAGGCTGCAACTAATTTAAAAAATCTGGTGTGATACACGCACACAACTTTCTTTTACAGTGAGCTTATAATCAGATAAGAATTTGATTTGAAATTATTAAGCATTTGTCAAAATTTTTCAAAAATTACAAATTCTACAGAAACCGCACACAATAGAGCGTTAGTTCAAAAGAAAAATTTTCTCTAAAATTTTAAGCTGAATTCAAAAATGTAATAATATACCGGGTGTTCTACTTAAAGTAGGAAAAAAAATTGAAAAAAAAACAAAGCAAACACATTTTAGAGGTATTCAATAAAATCACCTATTTCACATGAATACACACTAAAAATTTAATAAAAATGTAAAGTTTTAAAAATACGTTAGAGCCGTTTTTGAAAAAATCGAAAAAAGAAGAAAGATCACAAGAGTAAACAACATACTTCCGGTTATGCGATTTTCTTCAAAAGCTTGCTGTCGCAGCTAGATAGTACACAAAACTTATATATAAAGTTTCAACGTCATACCTCTTTTAATTTTTGAGATAATCTTTTCACAGACACACAGACAGACAATTGTTGCAGGTATAATAAAAGTTGTTACCGTTTTTGATTCAGTTAGATTGTTTATCGTTAAGGTTAGCGCCTGTGTTTAGCTTAAACGTTGCGCAATTAACCACATTATTCTATATTGAGTATTTCATTTGATGTCTATTGTCACCGATATATTTTTCTACGTTAATATAGTTTACCTTCAATTAGTTGTGCCTTTCTTTAGAAGATTGATGATGTTTGCATGTGTATTTTCTGTATTTTTCTCTGTAAAGGAATTCAGTCAGCTGTAAGCAAATGTGAGTAAGGTAAGTTCAGCACAGCTGTTTGTTGGATCGTTGTTCAAGCACTGCGAAGATTGAATCAGAAAGATTGGGTTTGCCGATGAGATATAAGTTAGTTACTTTGGCGACAGGATAATGTAATGCTTTTAAAACCTTTCAAGATTTCATAATTTGTTTTTGATACAGAAACATTTCTGAGTATTGAGTCTTTGAAGGAGTGACATTTGATATTTTCTTTATCGTAGTATTTAGTTAGGTATCTGAAGTCTACCTTGGCAGCAGAGCTGGGTAAGTACTGAAGAAAAGTATTTAAGTACAAAGTACAAATTGCTTTCTATGAATTGTATTTAGGTAACAAGTACAAATACTTGATGTATCAAAAGTACTTAAATACGTTTTTTGCAAGTACTTCTTAAAAGTACTTGAACTCACTTTTCAACTAAGAACATTACTGAAAACCGAATTCGTTTGTTAAAATACCTATTATATTTATTATTATGGTTAGGTATACATCAAATCAAAATAATGCAAAAAATTGTAAAATTCGTTATGTAGTAATGATACAATATTCCGTATGAATAAGTTTAATTCTAATGTACTTTGTTAGCATTGAGCACGACAGGATTCTCAAAATGTTCATCGGTCCTTCTGTGTCGCTTGGGAGCATCCGTGAACGTTGCGAACGAAAGTAATCATTTTACGGGTGCCGATGATGGCAAACAGTTATTGAATTTCAGGAAGACTTTTTTAACCAGTGGATAATTCTCGAGCATAGATACATTTCGCTGAGGATCATCCAAGTAATGGAGAAACTCAAGCTCAGATTTAGATAGTAGGTGTGTTGTCGATGTTTCCACAGAACTCGACGTTGATGGCGACGGCGACATCAGCTGATCTTCATTAAAATCGAACAAACGGTGGCTCTTGCATGTCATGACACTATCATTAACATCAGTTTCGCCAGAAAAAAATGACGCACATTCTTCCATGACCATCTGTTTTATCTCTTCAATGGAACTTTTATGCATATGCAGTGCACTGTCCGAATACCACCTGAATTTAAATTGAGGGTGCACTACGGATGCTATAACGGCATCACGACTTTCGAGTGTTTCGGAAAACTTGATAGTGACACTCATGGTGTAAAGAATACAAGGTGAAACGCTCCGGGATGGGCAATCGTTCAGAAAGTAGAGAGAAGATGTCAACCAATCCCCGATGGTCCTGCTCAGGAAATCCATCACGGCCGCGAGCATGGTGTAACCATGGTTGCGATCGTATATTGTTGCTGGCACTGTCAGTCGATGTCAAATTCGAGGTTAGCAGGTTACGTTTTGCGTCAATCTGACACCAACTGACGCAAAACCTAACCTCGAATTTGACATCGACAGCGTCTTCAACAGTACACTTCAGTACTACCAATCGTGCCATTTGTGGGACCATGTCCTATTGGTTGAATTTGAGGTCCGCCCACATTCTGCGGAACGTTACACCTTGTATTCTTTACACCATGGTGACACTCTCCTGTACTACAGTGACTATATAATCATCCTGTACTGTCTTCGATAGAACGTACCACAGTTTTTGAATTTATGCTTTCTAAGTTTTTCAAGCTTATTCTTCAATGAAACTAGACTAGGCAATAGCATTCTGTAAAATGCAAAAGTACTTGACGAAAAGTATTTGAAAGCCGTGAAGTAAGTACTTGTCAAGTACAAGTAGATCAAATGTATTTTATAGAAGCAAATACTAAGTAATTCGAAATTTTAAAGTACTTAAGTACAAAGTACATTGCGTGTAAAGTATGTAATTACTATTTTTAAATACTTTTTCAAGTACTTACCCAGCTCTACTTGGCAGTTAGATTAACTCGTACAAATTTTTCTTTGCAAACTGTTGTAAATTCGTTTTTAACATGTGATTTGATATCTGCAATAACGGCTTGATAGTTTCCTGTAGATAAACTGGTGGGATTTTAATTTAAGTGTGCTATTGCTTCCTGGTACATTATTGTCATCATTTACACTAACTGGAGGTAAGTAGTACTTACTGGCGCCCAATAAGGTTGTTGGGTCAGACATACCGATTTGATAATTCTGGTAGCGGTGATAGGCTATCACGTTTATTGTTATTTTGATTGCTGCCTGGAGGCATGATTGTAGTTTTATGGGTTTTTTCAGTAGAGGAAGCCTGTATAGATTTCTTAGTACTAGGGGTTTTATGATAGTCCTTATTTTTACCCACAAATGTTCTAAGTCAAGGTTGTTAGGGTGTGTTCCATTGGTAGCAACGTTCATATTTTCAGAAGCAAGATGCTCGCTCGCCTTATATTTCTGTAGTTAGGCTTTTACAACTACAATTAGAAGGTACGACGTGGACATGTGAATACCATTTGCTGGAGAAGCTGCTAACAAGCAGCAGAGGCTACATGAGATTTGGTGGGATATATAGATTCGACATTAGTATGTCCTTTCGATACCATACCAGACATTTATCTCATTTGGTTTCAAGTACAAAATACATTTATTAAATAATGTAGTAATTCTTAGTATACAGGGTGTTACGGAAGTCGACCGAAAAATTTCTAGGGGTGAATCCTTGGCCCAAAATATCATGATTTAACTCAACTTACCTATATACAAAGTTGCTTAGTTTAGCCGCGAGAGGGCTTTAAAAATGATTAGTTTTTTTAAATGTTTTAACCCCTTGTATAATCACTACCAATTTTTTTTTCTGGATAGTTACTTTAATTTAGAAGCTATTCCGCCTCTTACAAAATTTTAGTTAGGTAAACGGTTTAGTCACAAATAATATTTACTAAATTCCTACAAGCCTAGTGTTAAGTTACAATTACAGATTCAGGCTTTTAGGATTTAGAAAATATTTTTTGTGTTAAACCGTTTATACAAATAAAATTTTGTAAGAGAGGAAATAGCTTCTAAATTAAAGTAACTATCCAAAAAAAAATAGTAGTGATTATACTGGGGGTTAAAAAATATGGATGAATAATTAGTTGTGACAACATTTTTAAACACCCTGTAATTTTCGAAATTAGGGTTTATTTCACAAAAAGCTGTAGTTTACTGGTAAAAAAGCATGACCAAAAAACTGAATAAAATCTATCAAAGATTTTTCGACTTCTTTGAAAAAATTTAAAAAAGCTAATCATTTTTAAAGTCCTCTAGCGGCTAAACTAAGCAACTTTGTATATAGGTAAGTTGAGTTATATCATCATATTTTGGACCAAGGATTCAGCCCTAGAAAATTTTCGGTCGACTTCCCTAACACCCTGTATACAGAAACCCCACAATAAACAAGGTAAAAGCAAACTCAACAACAAATATTTTATTTTCAGACATACATCGCAAATTGGTTCCTCGAAGCTGAAAAAACTTCTAAAAATACTTGCATTAGCTTTCTTAACTATTCTGCTTAATGTACACTATAGTTGGAATTATTCGATGACCGCAGGTTACTATGTTATTTGATGGTACAATTATTCAAACATCCTTGAACGTGTTTTCCGCCATTAACGGCATTAGAAACGCCAAGCTCAAATTGCAATACTATAACTAAATAGGTAGTAGCTGCACCGACGATCTGTAAAAAATGCATCAGTTACTGGTTACTGGGTATTCATTATATAATTGGAACATGCATACGATAAAAATATAACTAAATGAAGACATGACAATTTAAATATGTATGGGATGATTGGACAGGAAACTATTTAATTTTTTTTTTAATAAAAGTTATTCTGTAATAAATACTAAACGCAGTGTAGCAACTAGGTAACGGTGTTCGAAATTGAAAAACACTTGAAACCGTATTCTACCTTTAAATTTCTTGTTACAAAATGTGATTGATTAATTCCAATATGTAAACAGAATTGATTGAAATGTTATTGTGTGCTAAAGTGGTTTGCTCTGAAAACATAATATGCGGGGACATAGTATGCACGGCGTGAAAATACAACGATACGACATAAGAACATGTGGAAATACTTAACTGCTATATACTACATTCTCGGCGTTTACCGTGGACATAACTGTTGTTGCAAATGTATATTTTATTATTACTTGTAAATACTTGTCAATGCATGTTCAGTTAGCAAATAATAATAATTGCTTGTTTAAATGTTCTTATAATACATATGTGCTGAATTTGTACTTACCGAGTAGAGAAGCGTTTCATCAATTATAAATAATCTGCAAGCCGTAAATTTTACATTGTGATGTAACAATTGCAAAGAAAAACAGGCTACCTGCAATAAAAGTTCTGATTGTAGTAACTGTTAATATGCTCTGAATAAAAGTGAAAGTGAAAAATATATCGCTTGTACATATATTATTTGTAATTTCTGAACAAAATGTTTGATTATTTATTATTTAGATGGTCAGATGCTTATATCGAGTGATATATTTCAGATGTTTGTTGTGCATCCGTATAAATGTAAAATCTTTGATAATCAGCCAATGTGATTCTGGCTATTGATCTAAGGGTCGACAGTTCGATCCCCGATCCCGGTGAGGTTTTTAAAAAATAAAAAAATGCGGATAAAAACCTCTACACAATGCCATAATTCGGAAGTGATGTAAAGCCGTGGATCCCATGTTACTACGATTGTAGCATGTAAAAGATTTCTTGCTAGGGTTGGAAATCCTTAGTCTCGGCAAAATTCTAAGTAGGACTAAGGTACCTGGTACTCTGCATGCCTAGAGCTTGTCCACAGGGTTGGAAAAAAGAGCCTAAGAAGGCCTACTTGCTTGACATCAGTCTCCCCACAACAAATACTAACTACTAACTAGTGAAATCGTTAAATGTGTGTTCGAATATTTTCTTTTTCTTCGTTTCCCCCTGTTTCTTCTTATTATTACTGAATTGCAGATACGGGTAGATGATGGAATTCTATTAAACTTACAAGAAAATTACATCCTTACTTTACGAGTCTAATCGACCAAGTATTCTTCCTAACATAGTAGCAAAAGTCTTAGAGTAGAACAAAACCATTTAACTTTTTTTTTGCATAAGTATTTCAAAGCTCTGACCTTCTGTAGTTACATTAAGTAAGTTGCTCAATATTATGGCAAAATTATTTTAATTTTAGTTTGAACCATTTACATACAGTCATCATTATGGATTGGACAATCGGAACAGTACATTTTTGTCATAAGAGTCATTATCATCATCACCAATTAGCTTATTCTAGTCCACTGCTAGACGTAAACCCCCTCCTGATTGCTTCTACAGTATACTGATCTGCGCTAGTAGAATTTAATAAGTATTGATCCATTTAAGATTATCAACTTATCTACTCGAAAGGCATTCTCTTCTATTAAAGTCATTTTGTTTAGGGCTCCACTTCCTAATTTCACTTGTATTATTAATCCTTTCAATGTGTTCTGCTAAATTCCACTTCATAATGGCAATTCTTCCTACTACCTGCCAGTATGGATCTTATCCACAGTTCTATATCTGCTATCCAATGACTAACAGATAATCATAATAAAGATTCTTCCATTGCATGTTGTGATATTGTAATATTATTAGCAACTTTTTCCGTTAAGGCTATGGTTTTCTCTCTATATGTTAGAACAGGAACATTGAGTGACGGTTGTCATGTTTAAACAAGTTGGTAGATACACTTTTGAGGCACCTCCTAGGTTAGGGGGACATTCGTCGCAAACTTTTGCAATTAAGTTTGGGTAAGCTATTACTTGTGGTGGTCTTTCTACAGTAAAGAAAATCAATCTTTCGGCATCCCAAAAACAGGTACCGGTGACCATTGCTTCCCCGCAATAAACGAAATGGAAGAGGGGCTGTAAATTATATTTCCTCCTCGGTATGTTTTTGTGTTTAAATTTTGTATTACTGCGATGGATTTAGGGTTCAAATGCAATTGCACGTATTACCTAAGTCAGACGCGTTTTGCTATACGAGTATATGTCAGATTCTTTTGCTTACCATTAGGAATCAAGCCGTAGTCCACACTGCTTTTTAGATCGCCAGCGAACAGTTTTAACATTTTTGCGCTAGTTTCTAAGCGCATATAAAAATCGTGTACATTCACTTAGTATTTGTACTGTTCATCTATTTTTCTAAAACGTTGCAATATTCATATAATTAGGAAAAACACTCACTTTAAATTGAAATTAATATAAGAAAATAACAATTAAGAAAACAAAAATGAATAGTTTTAGATCCAACCCAACTATAATATTATACGAGGGTTGTTCAATAGAAACCCATCCTTTAACACTGTTGGTAAAAGGAGAACTACAAAAAATCGTCATGTGCATTATGGCACTTATCCCACTAATATATCAGAAAACAACTGACACCATGTTTGAAACATGTTTACACAGCTACCTGCATTTCTGCGTCTGACTGAAAATGACGATTTTGAAACGTCTTTAATGCTCCAAAAATATAGAAATCGCAGGGTGGAAGCACTTGTACTTACAGCAATAATTTCTGACATTTTTCTAGTAGATACACGACCTTTCATACACGTCATGTTAATGTTGATGTGGTATAGGCCTAACATGGTTCATTTGTTGTACCCTGTTTTCCATTTGTAAACTTTCTGAAAAATTTTTTAGTTGTAACATGCGATTCCATTAACAGCTTACATTCGTATACAAATTTACAAGGGTTGAATACCTTCATTGAAAGATCGCTGTTTTGCTCAGACAAATTTTTGACTACAGATAACATGTCTATACCAAATGCAATTTAAATGTGTACCATTTATCAATGTGTTGCTGACAAACACTATTAACATTTTAAAAATATAGAAGAATGACTGCATTTGTTTCCAAGGCTAATTTGTACGTGGTTGGGTTTTTGTTGAACATGCCTCGTATGAACTTACAGTATAAAAATATGTAATGTTAACAATAAAATTTACCCCTAAATCCAAATTTCCTGCATCTATAAATACATTTAAAGATACTACGTTGTGAAGAAGGACACCAGTTTTTTGAGCCTAGAAACATTAGATAATTTAATATACATCGAATAAAATCTAGCTAATTATGTGATTACCTCTTTGGTGGTATTGGAGCAACTAACGACAATAACCATAACAGCAGCTATTTCTAAAATTAGCATATTAGCATAATAGATGCGCTGATCTGCAGACATTGCATCAAATGAATTAGAAAAAGACAGTTTTGCAAAGTAGAATGATATAGCAATAATTGTCATAAATGCCTGAATAACAATCAAGAGGATCTGAAACGAGTAAGCTTGGTTTAGCTTCTTGCTGATTGTACACAGTTCGTGGTGTTGAATGCTAATTTGATGCATGGTTCCTAACACTTTGTCTTTGTCAAATTTCAATGGTTGTCTGAAAATTAACATTTAAAAAGAATTGAGTTTAGAAATGTAAAGAGACGCAATAACATTATGTACTACATCTATATGGTATCACGAGAACAAGTGTTACAGTTATATGCAACAATAACTGTTGGTATATGTAATTGAGAATGCAGCGCCGATGTATTTTTCTAATTAATTAAGTAATATCGAAAAACGGAAGAATATTAAAGAAACAGATGTGTAGGTTGAAGAGATAGCTTTGTAAAAGTAAAAGTAAATCCAGTAAGGTATAATACAGTAGAAAATTCGAATTTAAAGCATGGCTTAAAGCTGGCCATCTAGTCATATCTTAACTTAAGTCTGTAGGTGAACGTCAGATTGCATTTTGTTTATGAAAACATTTGTCACTGTGACAGGCAAAAGTTTACACTGCATTAAATCTACTTGTATTAAGCAAAAAAGAAAATAAGCTGGAATTTACACAACAACGAGTGTATTAATCATAACAGTCAATAAAAATGGTTTTTATTAAGTGTTTTGTATATTTTTAGGAAAATAGTTCAAGATCAACATGTAATTTAGTTCTTTCTGACTTAAGGTAGTTTATTTGCTTCAATGGGTATGTAGCAAACTTCAAACACACAGTACAATACAATAATAATAATTTATTATATTCTGCAATGAAATTAATTGATCTGGTCAAGATTGTTGATACACAAAGGGTTGTGAGTTTATGAAACATTAAATTATAGTATTCGTAATTCTCTATAATGGAAATGCATTCATTAATAAAATTACACGTACCTAAGCAGTTATAGATCAGAAATGGTCAAACTTAAGTGCAGAGACAGTATATAGTTGAGTTAATCTCAAAAATAGTTACATGGATTTTCGTGCTACCAGTCTGTAGTTGAAGATAAATATAGACAACAAATATAGTTTGCTTGTCAGAAAGATATGTACCTAACACCTGAAAAGGCAAGTTAAACAAATTACAACCTAAGCAGTTATATGTCAAAAACGATCAAAGCTATGTGCAGAAACAGTATATAGTTGAGTTAAAGATCAAGAATATCGCCAGCGTAACCGGGCAGTTAGGGAGCTCAGGCTTTTAAAAATTGGCTACCCAAACCACAGTTGTGGAAGTAGGGAAAGTAAGGCACTCTTCGAAGGAGTGATGCTAACCACATCACCCAGTACGCCGTTAACGTGTGCCAGATTGAATAGGTTTCGGAAAGAGATATTTCGGCGAGCCCGACTTTCCGTGTCTCAGGCCATTCAGGCCATATTTCTCTCTGTGGAATGCCCTGAACTAATCGATTTTTGTGTAATTTTGTTATCGTGGCTGAAGGCAGAGGAAGGTTTCCGCGTGAATAGGCAATAATAACTGAAGTGCTACTATTTTTTGCCGTATAGGCTCGTCCGTATTTCTATTGACAACCTCTACGCCGTTTATAACCGTGGGAGGGTGCTGTTGTAGCTAATTAAGTCAAGTCTAGGGGTTTCTTCGACTCCTGTAAAGTAGTCATTTTTAAAATTCTGTTAGATATTCCATTTTTGTTAGGTTATTTTAAATTTGTATTTTTATTTCTACCGGTGGGAATTTTACGTATACTCCAATGATCTCGCCCCGTGAATGAGAACGTTTGCGCTGGGCGCAACGCAACGACCAGTAAATATGAAACGCTTTGCTCTTCAGCTCGAACACATCTTAGATGAGACAAGGGCTCGACGGGGGCGTAAACTGCACCTCTTTTTGCTTAATTTTATTATCGTGTCTGAAGGCCGAGGAAGGTTTCCTCGTGAATAGACAATAATAGTTGAAGTGATACTAATTTTTGCGGCATAGGCTCGTCGGTATTTCTCCGTATATTGACGACCTGTAAGCAGCTTATAACCGTTGGAGGGTGCCGTTGTCGCTAATTAAGTCATGTCGGACTTCAACGATTAAGTGAAAACGGATGTTTTCTTCCCATTCGTTCAAAGTTTGAACATGTACGTTGTCTTCGGGTTTCTTCGACTCCTCTGAATTACCATCTTTGTCCGTTTCTGCCGTTTAGGCGACTTTCTTGTGGGATTTCTCTGTCCGGATATTTAGGGAGAACCCCCTTTTACCCTATCAGGTAAGCCCTTGGAAGCTGGTGACCCGCAAACTTCGCTACTTCAAGCTGTAGACTCGTTTTGTCTTGATGTTAGTATTATAATAACTTCATCACGTTACTTTTTATTGTATTGTAAACATTTTGCATGTCGATTTCCTGCACTACCCTCAAGTAGAGCAATTATAGTGCGTTATATGTGTGTGTTTACGCAAGAGTTTGCCTAACAGCCAGGAGTTTTAAGCTTGTCTCCACAGTGAAAGCAAGGGGTACTAATATGTTGGGTGAATCTCGGCCAGTCTAATTAGGAACCAGTATTTACAGAATGTAATACCGTGACGTCACTTTTAGAACATCTTTTCTTTGTAGGAAGAAATTGATAACGGGCCAGTTTCGACCTTCAGCTAATTATTTTACCTATTTTATTGCATGCTCCATATACGGTTACAAATGCACTATTGTGCTTAACTGTACTCTGTACAACCGTATGCATTTCAATTGGTGAGCTAATTAAAACATCATCAAGTGGAGTCAAGGAAAGTTTATGTAGATTTCAACATCATTCCGACGCCTTGGTCACTTTCTTCTAAGTTGGTAGCACTAAGTACCTCTTTAGAAATTATTAATAGATACTCTCTAGGCCCCTCCCCAATGGACTTATATAGAAAAACCTAAGCTTTCAGAGTGGAACCACACATGTGTCCCACTGTAGCTAGCTGAGCACTAGCAATTTGTTTCGAAATAGGATGAATTCTGCAGAAAGCAAAGAATACGAAAAAAACAATTTGGAGAAAACAAGTTATAAGATCCGGAATATAGACACAGGGGCGTGTTATAATGATTTCCGCAACGATAACAAAAATACTTTTAATCGATTCTATAATCGCCGGCGTGGCTGAGAGGTTGTGGTGTCACGGTACGGAGTTCAATCCCCATATCTGGCAACTGGCGGGGCGACTGAGCTTGTAGCTTTGAAAATTGGGTACCAAAACCACAGTTGGGAAAGTAAGGTGGTGGTCCAAGGCGTGATGCTAACCACATAATCCAGTACGCCGTTAACGGTGTGCTAAATGGACTAAGTTTCGGAGAGAGATATTTCGGCGACCCTGATTCGCCATGTCTCAGGCCTCAGTGTGGAATGAAGTGCCCTGAACGAATCGATTCTATTTTAACCAATGGAGATCTTGATACATGATAGAAATTAAAACTTTGTATCAAAATGGTGGAATTTGAATTCAATTTTGCAGTGAATGCGAATATGTACCACATACTTTGATGAAGAAACAAGAAACCAAAAATCAATGATAGACTATGTAATATGCAATAGTAATATCACACTCACAAAAGTTCTCTGTGTCCGCACTCTAAACTTCACAAACACTGAAAATGGTCACGCATTGCTGCTTGTAAAGCTAGAAATTCATTACACGTATAAATCAGTCCAAACGCATCATACCCGGGATAACACAGAAATAGGATCTATAGAAGATGAAAGGACTGAGACAGATTGACTAAGCACATAATAAACAATCCATTTAAATGAGGCATGGTACAAAATAGAAAATAGTATCCTGAATAGTGCGAAAGAAGCTTTAGGGACTAAAATTGTTAAAAAAAAATAACGTTGATAATAAAACATTTTACATCGAATGTTAAATAATTTGCCGAAGGAAAAAGGAAAGCATTTTTGAAATACTAATTACAAAACCCATAAAGGGCTTTACTCAAAACTTCTATCGCAAGTTGTGACAATAAATAATATTACAAATCGAAGGAAACTAGGGGTAAAAATATATTCACGTTTTTAATAATACTGAAACAATAAAAGGAAACACTTGATAATGCAAATGACATAAATTTTCAAACAAAAAAATATTACTGGTGATGGGATTCGAACTTCAGAGCTTGTGAACGAGATTGCGCATTCGATTATATCTCGAGGATTATTTGTAATATAACACACTTCTACCATAAATAACTATTTACTATTGCTCAGTTAAATATAAAATAAAAGTAAATTCTGGGATAAATACCAATTATTAATCTATTTCTCAGTTAAAGCAAAAGCAAACGAAATTTTATTATTTTGAGGTGCCCACCCTGTATATATTTGTCTGAAATATTCTCGGTCTTATACCAGGTAGATATATAATGTGTATACGATTAAATATCGTATTTCTTCAACAAATAGTTTGTGACGGATAGACATAGAGACGGTATTGAGAAAACCTGTTTTACGTCATCTAGGGACCCTGAAACGTGAAGATCTGAAGAAATCTCGGAAGGTCTTTTTTTCGCGATTATAATAGTTCCTTCGTCTTTTAGACGAGCTAAGTAAAAACATCCAGGAATACGAAGTTATAAGAAACTGAGTAAACCTAGACCAGAAGGATTGAATAACATTATTGGGAAATGTTTTTCAAGAAACTAGCAAGTTATTTTTATGGCTGCCAGAAAAAATATAGAGAATTTCACCAAATACAAATTAGGAGTTTAAAAAGCGCATGGAAATAAACATAATATGCTCGAAAGGAGGGGTAAATTAACTGCTCTCAGAATATTTAAGTGAACCTCAAAAATATTAACCAAAGAAATGAACAATACATACCTAAAACCCTAGAAGAGACAAAGGTTAGTAAAGAAAACGTTGGTAGGGTCTTAAGACATAGGAAATCTCCAGGAAGAAACGAAATTTACGAGAAATTTATGACCTACTGCTGAAATATGGCGGTAGGCAACTTATAAAAGAATTAACCGAATTAATAAGAACAATATTGGACCTTCGCTACGGAGCATCGACCTTTCGAATTTCTGCGTCGCAGCTATATTTAGTATCGCCCTAATTTGTGTCTCCTTTTTGTATCGTACAACATTTATTCTGTATCTATTGGTGCCCATTTTTAGTAAGAGTAAAGCCTGCGCTAAGTAAAAATTACTACTTGTATCTATTATTAAGTCAAATAAAACATAAATAAAATTTTATTTTTTTAGTTGCTCACTCTGTATATATTTGTCTGAATTTTTCACGATTTAATGCCAGGTATAAATATAATGTGTATACAAAATATCATCTTCCTCCGACCAATAGTTTTTGAGTTATACCGCCAACAGGCAGACAGGCAGACAGACTGACAGACAGACAGACTGACGGAATTGGGAAAACCTGTTTTTCGTCATCTAGGGACCCTGAAACGTGAAGTTTTGAAGAAATCTTGGAAGGTGATTTTTTCGTGATTACAATACTTAGTTCGTCTTTCAGATGTCTGAAAGAATATGTCAGGTCATTTTGTATTTTAATTAGCCACCTAGGCTTTAGGGCAGCGTGCCCGTATGTTAAACCCTTTTAGTTACTTATTTGGCTTCATCGCCTAATTCCATAATAATGATTTTGCACATATTTGGCCTCAAGCGCAGTATTTCTCGTCATCCGGGGCACCCCTTTGTTGGTACTTTGACAGTCGGGTGTTAACGCTCGCAGGATTTCCGAACCTTCTAGAATTTACGCTGTTGGTGTGACTGCGAGGCTTCGCGCTGTCTTTGTCACCGGAACTTATTTGTTTTATTGGGCGCATCGCCATTGGCTGTCGAGAGCCACGTGGTAACGCCGTTTTGGCTCACGCCACTGCAGGCGTCCTAACGCTGCTTGCAGGGGATTCGGCCGAGAGCCGTCGATCTAAGAGGTCGGATAGTGTGTGTGTTCGTGCGGCGCTTCCGCCCTTGGCGGGGGCGTCAGCCTTTTCCCGTCTCGTGCTGCTTCAGCAAGTGTTTGATAAACTGTTTCGCCTTAAGCGAGAGTGACAGTTCAACTCAGGCCATTGAACAAGGGAGGTGTGTGTGTGTCGTTAGCGGCGATCTTATTACGCCAAGGCGTAGGTGTGATGGAATTCCATGCCCGGTTCTACGTCGTCACGTAAGGGAGTGTTCCCTTTAGCTCGTTGTGCGAGGATTCCATTGAGGTAGGACATCACTTGGGCTAGTTTTGCCGTCGTAGCGGCGTTTGTTGAAGCGCCAGCCTTTGTCGCCATTTTGGGCGCATCCAGACCATTCACACGTCGGCCGTTTTAGCGGCGAATGAATTGCCACAGGCAACCTGTTTCCCGCCAGCTGGACCGCATGCCGATCTCTTGGGCCGTCACCAATAAAATTAAGGTATTTGTAACCATTGAATCATACTAACTTCTCGTGCGCGAGGTGTGCGCTTAGTCATGTGAATAATTGCTGAACTCTTGGCATACGTGCTGTAAGGCGGCAACGCCAGTTTGGTCGCGGTAAAATTGCATGTGCGCGAACTTGATGTGAAATCTTGTGCACCGTTAAAAAACGTACCCTTCGCATCTTAAATTGTTGTCGCGAAGTGGCGTCGCTCGCTCATTTTTGATCTAATCACTTCCCTCACTTGGGCTTTGCTGTGTTTGCCCAAATTATCATGTGAGCATTTTTATGAAGAAACATTCCCTTTGTGGGACTCATATGTCAAACTGCTTTTGATTTTGTACAGTTATGGGTGTTGTTTAGTAACAGTAGTGCGCCCATCAGCTGATGCTTATCTATAAGAATTAACGCAATGTTTGCGGCACGCTTTGCCGCCCCAATGTAAGAATCGAATAATAGACGCTTAGCTAATTAAGAGACGCTTTATTCTTGGTCGCTTTGTGCATGTTCTGTTTCAGCGTGCGCCCATCATTGAGGAGATAAATGTACGGTGGAGCCAGTGAGATCAGAGCGTGCAGGTAAGCTTGGTGGTGACATTGCCGTGGCTGAAAAAGCCCCACTTCTTGATCTAAGTATTTTTGCCATCACGAAATCGTTGTGTGAGTTTATAATTCACGAGTACCCCTATCGACGGAGTGTCTTGAATACTTCGCCCCCGTCTAACCGCCCAGGCCCGGTTATTCGGGTTAAGACAGGCTTGGTGGCGCCCTCTTTATTTTACCGTTATTGACCGACCCTCTGGCCGTTACCCTTAGATAATCTCGTTAAGAACCCGCCCAACTCCACTGAAAGCCTAGCCGGCCTATCTTGTTGCGGCTGGGTAGCGGCCTAGGAAAACTTTCGTCCCGATTTCGTCCATTACGGCACGCGCCGGCCGTTTCGTTTATGTATGAGCCGGTGCGATGTCGTAAAGTCAGTTCAAGACCGTAACAAATAGTTATTTGCATCTGTATCTTTGGATAACTACATTTTTTTATCCGGACCGAGATTCCTACTCGCTACCACAGGCTTGGCAGTCCACGAGTGTGCCAGTACACCACTTTGGCAGCATAGTTAGGCAAACGCTTAACGTCTGTTACTAGTAACGAGAATGCAAATCCACCAATACATACAAAAAGCGAACAATTCTGCCCGAAAGCTTTTCAATTCTTTGCATTAATATTCTACACAAACTGGTGCAACACATCCTGATGGGTTATGTCATTCTTGATTTATCTTATTTATATTAATTCGGCGTGAAATGACCACGATTTTTGACGATTTGACAACCGGGACGAAAAAGACTCAGTAAACCCACCGACAAAAGAGGAAGTAGACCAAGTGATAAAAACACTAAAAAATTGCAAAGCTCAAGGCATGGCGGCCGAAATGTTTAAATACAGAGGACCAGCGGTAAGAGAAGAAATGATCTCCCTAATAGAAAACATTTGGAAATAAGAAACAATACCAGAAGAATGGAGTACGGCAGTTATATGCCTTATATTTAAAAAAGGAGATAAAGCACTATGTGATAATTATAGGGGCATAGCCTTACTTAATATAGGATATAAGATGATAAGTAAGCTTATAGAGAGGAAACTAAACAGCTGGATGGAAAATACAATGGGCGAATACCAGTGCGGGTTCAATGAAGGTAGGGCAACTATCGACCAACTATTCATAATTAGGCAGATTTTCGAAAAATTCTGGAAATTTAATATAGATGCGCACCACCTGTTCGTAGATTTCAGGCAGGCCTATGACACTATAATAAGGTCGGAACTGGTTAAAAGATTGGATGAGTTTGGGGTATCTAGAAAGTATTAATTAGACTGGTGAAAATGTGCCTGTTGGAAACGAAAACTAAGGTCAGAATACAAGACAACTGACAGAGAGCTTTATGATAAGTAATGAATTGAGAGGGAGATGCAATGTCAACTACGCTGTTTAACTTCGCTTTGGAAAGGATAATAAGAAACGTCCTTATCAACCCGGGAGGAACAATCTATAATAGGCAGTGTCAACTATTGGCATATGGCGATGATTTCAGCATAGTAACTAGAACAACAGACGAACTGAAAGAGGTTGTCAAGTATATGGAGGAAGCAGCAGATACTCAAGACCTCAAGATTAATGTATCTAAAACAAAATATATGATTAACACAAAAGATGTAAACAGATACAAAAATGTTAAGGAAATTATAGTAAACGAAAACCGGTATGAACGTGTTGGAAATTTCAAATACTTAGGCTCTATAATTAATGAAAGAAACGACATATAGTCTGTTTTTTTGCTTTATGATTCAGAGCAGGCTTTGCATTTGCATTTTTGTAATAGTGTAGGTAGTTAGTGACAAAGGAAAAAACACTAGTTATGTCAAAAACCATTAGAACTGTCAATGTGTTAACTTATATGCACTATTATACTCAATAAGAGCTAAAATTACTGAACCATTGACATTAAATAAGGTATTGCTTTATTTTAAGTACGTTTATTTAAGCGTGATTGATATCTAACTGTACAGAAACGTCATAAAATTTCTAGACATCTATCTTTTATGTACTAATGTAGAAATAAATATATTATTAATAATTTGCTGATGACTTTTTTTGTAGAACTGTGTTGTACAAGTTATTATTTATGCTACACATATAACAGGCATTTCAAAATAAAGAGATAATACAAAATACTCTGATAGAACCATTTTCAGAGATATAATTTACCAGAATTTAGGTGGATACACTTCAGGATAATCATCCAGAATCTGATTCAGAAGAGGAATGCAACTCATCTTCCGATTATGTATCAGATTCGTCCAACCTAATAACAGGAGGTATATCATCCACACCAATTTAACAATGTGCTTTGCCCAGTCACTTTATATTAGTAGTTCACAGTGTTCAACGTTTTTTCCATATGTTTGCTGTACACAGTGATAGAGATTTAAGCCATAAATTAGCAATTATGTCTTTTGAGGGAGGCTGAGAATTTATGTCCTTATTATAATAGTTCTTACATAAACTCCATGCCAATTTAATTGGGTTGTATGGACAGTGGTATGGAGGTAATCTAAGAATTTCATGCCCATGTCGTTTTTTGTCAATTAGTATTGCTCTTGGTCAATATGTAAAGTAAAATTAAACTCCCATAATTGGGTGGTTTATCGATAAGAACCGAATTATATGGTGCATCATCCATAATTAACACACATTTTCCATTCAATTTGGCCAAAGCAGGGATTAACTGTTTTTCAACATTGACTAAAAATGTCACCATTGATACATTTATGATAGCCCCTGTCATTATTGTCCGAGTCCAACAGTAAGTCACATCCTGGTAAAGTTTCATCCAAAAACATGAATATACATTTTTCACTATAATTTCGAAATTGTAAATATTTCCTTTAAAAGGCAATCCGCCGAAATGATATGACTCTTCTCACACAATTTTCTTCCATTCACAATTTTGTATTTATATCTCATATTTGTTAATGTGTAGTATAATTTTAAACGACTCCCAGTATAATTCAGTTCCTCCCTTGCACACAGCAATAAATTATCGAAAGTAAAAAATTCCAAATTTTCTTCTTCCTTTTCTTTATTCATGTTATCATTCCGTTATTGCTGGAGTTGTGATTTTGCTTCGTTTCGATTTTTGTGTTGCAATCGAAATCTAGCATTATAAGAAATTGTTAGAAATGTTATATCTGTTTAATTCTTAATACTTACATCGAAGATTTGACCAATTCTTCCAATGATGGCTGTTTTACTTAAGTTACCATTGATATCTTTTATATTAGTAGAACGGTGTTTTATAGCCTCTTTGGTTTTACTATTACCTAATATTGCTTTTTCGTGGCATTTTATTAAGATTTGCTGAAGTGTCAACTTGACAATCCCGGAGATCTGGATTTTGACATTAGTTATATTTTGTAACTAAACTGTTGTACACTGCTAAAATAATATAAATGCAAAGCCTGCTCTAAATCATAAAGCAAAAAAATAGACTATAGAAGAGGAACTAAAGGCCAGAACTTCGGCGGGGAATAGATGTTACTTCGGGCAAGGGATATAATAACCTCGAAAACGCTATCAACTAAAAATAAAATAAAAGTATACAAAACTGCGATAAAACCGGTAGTAGTGACTTATGGGGCGGAATCTTTGTGTTTAACACAGAACGAGCATAAACAGCTAGACAAGTGGGAACGTAAAATATTAAGAAAGATATACGGGCCAGTGTATGAGAACGGTTTGTGGCGCGCCCTAACAAACAGTGAAATCAGGACACGGTACCGTGAAGCAAGCATATCTAACAAGATTAAAAGTATGAGGGTAAGGTGGCTGGGACATGTTAAGCGAATGCAACAAACAAAAGGACCAAAAAAGATACTGCAAAACAAACCGGAAGGCAGGAGAAGCAGGGGTAGGCCGAGACTAAGATGGATGATAGAAGTAGACAAAGACCTAAGAAAAGCTGGAGTTACCCAATGGAAGCAGAAAGCAGCTAACAGAAAAGAGTGGAGGAAAATTGTATCCGATGTCAAGAATGGAGAAGATTAAAACCGCCCCTTAGACAACCACGCCAAAGGTTGAGGCTCGAGTGACGACCGCATCTTGTAAAACAGCAGTCTAGAAACCCTTTCGGGAGGCCATAGCCGAGGCCATCGATAGTTATCGATGGCCTCGGCCAAGGAGTAAGTAAGTAAGTTTTATGGGACCTTTCGTAAAATTTTGGGTTGGTTGCGATTGATTGAGGGGTTGCGGCAAAAATTTCAAATGTCTAAACCGGCCCTGCCGAATGTAAATATCTATAGTGTGTCTTGGTTTTTCCTGTATATGCGAAGATGTTGTAATCTTGCTCCGGCCGAACCTGCCATGTAGCTACAAAAAAAATTTTTTTTGAAACGATATGGAAATGTCTATACGTCTTAGCTCTTTTGTTAAGATCGGCACCTTTTTGAGGTGAAGAAGACTCCTATCAATTATGATATGTTTTATCGGACTTTTTCCACTGTCTAAGGTGTATATCACACGACGTTTCGGGAGTTTTGATCTACTGCCGCTTCAGGTGTAACTAGGAACACCTGAAGACGGGAGTAGATCAAAACTCCCGAAACGTCGTGTGATATACACCCTAGACAGTGGAAAAAGTTCGATACAACATATCATAATAGACCGCAAAAACATTTGACACATACGATAAAATTAATGGTGCATATTTTGAATACTTACATTCGTAGTGAAATGGGATTAACTTTTGCAGAAAAAAGTTTTTTGTGTCCCTTGTGATTAACATTTCTCCCGAAATATTTAGCAAGTTCTGCCATCTTGCTGTTTAGCCATGAAAATCTCTCGTTTAAAAGCAGCACAAAAGCACAAAACTGCAGCTCCACGAAAACTGTAATTATTGGACAAACATATGCAATGACTTCTCCTACTGATATAACCGTCACTACTTTTGTGAAAGTCAGTATGTCTAAAATAAACAACCACACAATGTATGCCCACAAAGCAAGCGTACTTAGAGATAAGTAGATTTTGTTTTTTCTATATTTTTCCATTATGTCAAATTCGAGATCCAGTACCTTTAACTGTTTATCTACTAATGATAAATCATTAACAACACCTATTATCTAGAAAATAAAGCATTGAAGATAGTTTTATAATTAAAATGTGCTTCGACCTCACTTTTTTTCTATAAATGCATGCGAAAAGCATCCCTCCGCACATATTTATAACGCTCAGATGTGTATGGAGGTAGTCGGTTACTTTAGTTATAAGAGCGTGCCCATCTGCTCGATTGCTCAGAGAAAAGAATGCAGAGCCACCCAAAAAAAACATTACAGAAAGGCTCCAAATTAGATCTAGCACTGATACTACATTGGAACTACTTCCACTTAAACTGAACGGAGTAAATCCCAAGATTTTTGTTGAGTAAAACGCCGGCTTTAGAACGGAGTGAATTGTATTGGGCTTGAACATCGTACTTTTCGTATAGATTCGCCGCAGAATGAGAAAGTAGAAAAAACAGTTCGCTATACAATTCTAAAACACGCAAACGTTTACCTGTGAGTTATAAATTATGCATTGCGACTTAAACGCTTATTGACGGATTTATTAAGGTAACCACCACGCCGTCGATATTTTACATGAGTTACAGATTATGCGTGTTAAGGCTCACACATTTTTATTTTATGCCCATACCGTTTATTACTAAAATTTGTCAGGTTGATTTTTGTTTTGTCCTGCGATAAAATTAACAAAGTAGAAGAAGATACGCAGCTTTACGGAACTGATTGTGCTGTAGAAATGTAGCGACCTACAGATGGCGCGTCTCTCGCCGTTTTTACCGAAACTTTTTCAGTTTGCCGGCAACAGCTGTCGTGCGAACATCTAGCTTTGGTTGGATCGTGCTCTGCAGGGCCCCCGCAACCGCGCTTGCAACGCATGCGCGGGCGCCGCTCTAAAGGGGCGCCAAACCGGAGATTTGTATACAGTTTGAATTTTTATTTCATACTGATGTCAAAAATGACATTTTTCGGATTATTTATGGTACAAAAAATGGAACATTAAAATCCTAGTACTTTAAAGTAAAATTTTAAAATTCAAGTACGTGTTCCTGCATTCAATGTCAGGTTACAGCATATGCTGCTACAAGAGTATCGCCGTACCAATTATTGTAATAATAGTCCGCTGCAACGAATTGTAGGAACTGTTAATAAGACAAATAAAGCTGATATTATTGGAATACCATTTAACACTTTTATTAGGCATATAAAATCTTTATTTGATATGTAACCCAGCAACCCTGCATGCATGTTTTTTTTCGTTACTGTTATTTTATTTTCTTTATATGGTAAATATTAACTTTTGTTGTATTTGGCTGTTTTTTTAGTATAATATTGTAAATGGTATAATCCGTTGAATAAACCTTATTATTATTATTATTAGGTATTATTAAAATGATACGTCAGTTGTTGACATGAAATTTGAAATGATTTACAACTTTTTATTTAAAATTCATTAAACTTGCAGTATGAAATAAACCGTTGTATTCACCACGAACGAAAAGTGTTTTTACAGGTCCTCGCAAGTAATTCCAATTTTCTGGTCTTTAAAATGCCACTTTTCGTTCTAGATAAATAAACTACTATTAATTTTTCAACAATTTCAAACGATTCCAATGAACAAAGCACTAAGGCACTAAAGAAATTATTTTTTTTATCTCAATTCATAATATAATGTTCGTTGACATAATGACCTATTCCTATTGTGACAGAAAACATTATATTTTTGTAATCTAATAGCTATTCCTTTAGCTTTAATTATTAAATATAATAAAATCGATTGGTTAGTTAATTCTGTGTGCAATATGCAATACCCTGAATAAAAATTATGATAATCTTTTCGAGGAATAACTTGCTCAAGCTGGAAAACTAGCAGCCGCTCTTGACATAGAGCAAGGTTTTCCTCCGTTAAATACTGTTAGACGAAATCAAAATTGTTCGATTATGAACAGAGGTATGAGACACCTCAAGATCCAAAAACCACGCTTAAAATAAATTTATTTTTTAAAAATAATTGATCAAACACTAAGTTCTTTAAATAGTAGATTTGAAATTATATCTGATTATGAGAACGTTTTTGTTTTTTTAGTGATATTTTTAAATTAAATGAAGAGGATTTTTTAAAAAGCTGTCGTGCTCTACAACAAACGCTAACTAATCAGAAAAAGAAGGAGACTAAAGTAGAAGAAAATGATTTATTTAACGAGATTAAAGCCCTAAGGTTGTTTTCATTACCTGAAGCGTCAAATCCTTTCGACTTCTACAATATATATTTGAAAACAATCTAACCTCATATCTACCAAATATTACCATTACATTAAGAATATTGCTTACTTTACCTGTGTCTGTAGCTTCTGGTGAGAGATCCTTCTCAAAATAAGTAATAAAAAAAAGTATTTGCGGTCTACCATGTTACAAGAAAGATTATCTGGTTTGGCAATCTTAGCTATAGAGCAAGAGATCCTCCATAAAATTCATTTTGGCAATATTATAAAAGAATTTGCAGCAGCCAACTCCAGAAAAAAACCTATTTAATTTTTGGATGATTGAATGTTTTATTTGTTTATTGTTTGGTTTGCTTTTTCCTTTGTAACAAATTTAAAAAAGAATAAAATTTTAGTTTTTAAAATCTGTGTTGTTTTATTACAAAATTAAAATAAAATGTGTTTTTGCATTTCGCTCAAATGTTTAAACAGCTACAAGAATATTACAGCAAACCAGGAAATTTAAAAAACATATGTAACAGCTTAAAGTTTTTATGCTTCA